>DWEH01000817.1:0-10563 GCA_018245815.1 Apyrrothrix aesculapus
CTCTGCCTAGCTCTTCGGGGATTACAGGCGTGATGTTACGATGTTATATATATTTAGAATATAGGTAACCTACATGAACTCCTACAAACAGCGGGGTGTCCGTAAGTGAAATAGGTAAACAAAGCAACAGTGGAAGCTGTAAAGAAACAAAAATTAAAAAAGCTTATGAAAATACCCGTCATATTATGTTAGTTTTTAACGTCTGTTATATAATTACAATTACTATGTAGATAGAACATATTCTGAACTACGAAATCGCACACAAGTAAAATACAAGGAATCTTCTGTTATATCTATTGTACCAACATATTTTGCTATTAATTAATAATTGTAAGGATAGGGATATCTGCCACTCCGTGCTCTCTGCCTACCCCGTAAGGGACTTGGCGTGAGGATATGTATGTATGTAATTAATAATTAGTTATATACATATTGCACAAACCATATAATCTGTATTAAAAGCTTTGCAATGGCATTTGACGAAGACAAGTGCAACAGTAACCACGCAGAGGAACTCGAAAATGATAATGGTATTAAACTGAGTGCAAGTGATATGGATTTAAAAGCAGACAGAACTTGCAATAACCATTAATGTGTTTTATGACGTAGACCTCTTTATGTATAAAAGAAGCAAAGGGTTTGCAATCCGGACGCCTTGGGAAATGAAGATGATCTTTATTTGTGCCCGTACGATGTAGTTTCTGAGGGATGTCGCGACGTCTTAACAATGAGAATTCTGGTCATATAAATTAATGCTAATACTCACGTTTCTAGCACGTTTTTCTTTCGAGTTATGGATGGTTATCCTTACCGGATAGGTACACATTCTAACTGACTGCCTCGGTGGTCTAGTGGTTGCAAGCGCGACGCCCGATCTGGAGGTCTTAGGTTCGAATCCCGGGTAGGGTACTATTGGATTTTTTAACTTGAAATTTTTAGAAGTAGTTCGGAGTCTGGATTTGTGCCCGGTGTATGGCATGGCTCACCCCTTATTTTATAGAGGGACGTAAACGTAACTGGTAGATCGTGGAAGTGTACTACACTAGTTCGCCTACCTCTTCGGGGATTACAGGCGTAATGTTACGTTTTATGTTACGTTCTATAAAACGGCGACGTTGATCATAATCAAAATGCATTTACAAATCAATTCAGACACGATATTTCACAAGTATGTTCATAAAAAAATTACTTAATAAAACGCTTGTAGAAAACTTGACAAACAATACACAAAGAAAACATCATATTTTCTGTGTCACTAAAACAATCGCTGTACACTCATTCATAGCTCAATAAATCATTCCATTAATTCCTCATTTCAGGTACCATGAACACACACACACAAAGGCAACTAAAGACACAAAGATGAATCATAGGATCATTTAGAAATGTACACAGCACGAAATCGAAACTAAAACCCTCTACAAGATCGGCTTGACAACTGTCCTATGGTTCCTACTAAAGTTTATTCCTTATTTATTACTAGGAGAGACATAAAAGTCTCTAGACTGAAGACGATAGAGTACTGAATTTTAGTAATATTGATTTGTTTGTACATACTTTGAATTGTCTGTGACACAAGTAAAAATATTCCAATTAATATTGAATTTGTAAGAGTATGTTTGTTTGTCCTTCTTTAAGGGTAGTAAAAATTTACACGTATGTTTACTAATAATCCGTCATTTGTTTTTAAAAATCGAACTGTTAATATTATCACCAGCAAATTCAAAGGAAACCTAGACATTAAAATAAAAGCCTGATATTAAATACTTTGAAGGATATTTCCACGCGCATTTTATTTTTAAACACATAAATGTTTAAATAACAATACGTTTATAGAACAATGACGTCCAATTGGCAAATGTTTAAATGTTTATAATTCACGATATTAGTTTATGGCTCTTAAAATGATTATGATATAAAATTATGCATTAGGTTATGCTAAAAACCAAGCCGAAAGAACATTTTGTGTCATATAAACCATACCCCGTTCTATTTTTAAATAATAAAAACTTCTCAACTAAACTCATTGGAAGATCAACATAAATATAATAATAATAATAATACTTTTACAACCACCGCTGAGCAAATAAATTAATTCCATCAAAGTCTGCGCGAGCTTCACCACCGAAGCCCCTTGAAATCATCCAAGGAATTTAATCCTTGAACAATTTCAAAGGCCTTCAGTCGAAGCCGACATGAAATTTTGATGAAATCAGGCACATTTTCTAGGACAAATTCACCGCCTTGTGTTACTGAAGTTGTCAACGTATAATAACTACAACACCTTCGTTACAATTTATAAACGAATTACGCAGATCCTTACAAAATATCAAACGAATGTTTTCCAATGAGACACAAAAAATACCCAACATTAAAACTATTATGAAGTAAGTAAACTAGTAAAGCGGCATGTGATACATTGCAATGAATTTAAAAATTTTTTCTTCACTGGGCCACACTAATTAATACAGATGCAAATTATAATATATCATATGATAATCACGATATCCGATGCATTGGCAATTGGAACCTTGATATGCGAACTGTCGTAAGTACGATTTTAAACCTCCGCCAATGCACAATAAAAACCAAAATGGAACAACACTGGGACTGAATAAATACAATTGACGCAAATGTACGTTACAACTGGTGTCAATTCACATTGTCAAGTATATTATGAAACATGTCAGGGTCCTAATAAATGTAATAGGTGTGTCATCATTGTATACGTGAGGATGGTATATCCTTGTTGCTTGTTATTCAATTTGCGGTAGACCTGCTTGCTCAAAACTCGAGCTCAAGGAACGGTTCGTGTTATAACTCAAGCCAATATTGCACATGTTCACGACAAAATAAAAATGTGTGAACATTTATCTCCAATCTATAAAAATGTTTCGAGAGCGTTACACAGATACATTAATGATGATTTCTTGTTCTACAATAGAAACATTTTCAGTTCGTAAATGTTAATATAAAATGAGCGCATACAAAAAATTGACAACAATCGTCAAAATATTTTCATGTTACATTTCTTCGTTCGCTTCATACATATTATTTGCGAGTTCGTATTTCGTGGTTCCATTGGTTGTCACTTCAACGTTGATTTAAAAAAATTTACACAACACCGCAATCTGTACAGTTACGAATTCTTTTAATGCCAGCCGCCCAAATTGATTTCTCAACCGGCCTCTGTAGCTAACTCCAGAATCACCCAATTTACGAACAGATGCCATCATAACACAAACATCATCAGTTTAAATATGTCAATATCGTGCGTCCCCTTGGAAAACACCCGAGAATCAGTTAATTAAAATATAAAATTATGCATTTCCATTAAAACTAGCGGACTGATTTTCTCGAGATTCGAAAATGAGGTCAAATATATACTTTTTTATCATTTTCTTTAATTAGGCAATTAATTATACTAAGTACACAGCACAACTAACCAAAAACTAATATGAGAGAGAATACTAAGAAAAATGTTTTGTTTACGTCTGAGTTTGAAGCTGTATTGTTAACGTTTTGTACAATATGTAGTCTTTAAAGTTCTTTAATCCTTTAATCTGTGGCTAATCCAACTGCCGTGCAGGTATTAACACCTCTTTCATTGTGATTGAAAACTTCCTGCTACTCTAAAACTCTATTATTTTGTTTGACAAACATTTCTGTATCGATATTTTCGTTACCTTCGAAATGTATTTGTGAAAAACTGTCGGATTAGATGTTTCAATGTCTATTATCTTTTCTTTCTTTTTATCTTTGTTACACTCGCATAGAATGTTAAGATTTCTTTCTTCAAAATAAGCATGATTCCCAGAACATTCACCTAAACAGTCTCCAGGTGTATCTTTCAAAGAATTAAGAAACATAATACGTATTGCAACACGACCCAATGGCGCTACGTTGGACTCAAAATAAAAGCTCCAAGCCCCTTGTTTAACTAATATGAAGTCATCAATTTAACTTGGTAGGAATTCTTTGATGTCACTACGAAGTGTATTGTGCTATTTCCACGGGAATTACACGGGTTTGAATAATAATACCTCGCTACGTTTTATGTGTAATATCTATCGTAATACTTTTTAAATTAGAAACGTTTCATCATAGTGTATTTCCCGCATTAAATCGTTTTTGTGACCCTAACTCTTCCTATTCCATAAAATTCTAGAGCCATCCATTACGAAATACTGGCTTTAATATGAGTGTGAGAAAACATTGCTGAGTCCACGTTGGTTGTGGACTAAATTGAATCAAGCGTATTAAGCAAACCAGGAAACGCAAATCAATTCAACTAGTTAGCTAAACAGATCATAAATTGCTACAAGCATCTTCATTTCGCGCAGACCAAGAGACGTTGGTAACATGATTAGTAACAATTTTCACGCCACTCGCCAGTCACGTACTAAACTCAGCATCGTTCCTATACGTATTTATAACTAACGTGTTACATATATGCGTGTTTAATCTCACGTTCCGTGTAAAGACACACGTTCCAGAATTATCACGGGCAGGTCAGGCTGATTATCCCTATACAATCCCTTCAGGGTTTCCCGAAATAGCCAAAAGACAAGTTAAACAGCGTCTGTACCACGAAACGCTTAAGTAGACATTCAAACTGTTTAGTTTAAATAAAAATAGACGCACTCAGGGTATGGAAATGAGCGTGGTGGAAGGTAACCGGCCCAAATACAGATATTTGTTTAACCACGACCGAGAAACTAATAGCGGCGATATAATAACATATTGGCAATAATATGCACGATCTGCACCTAAGATCTCATTGAAACCGATACATTGTAGAGAGACGGAACAGAAATATCAGTTACAGATGGATCGATAGCAAGACAACTTTAGCCGATTTATAAAACTGTCAAAACAATTTCTGTAAACATTTAGTTTAGTGACATTAATAGAAATGATGTGTGTTTATTGTTTCACGAGAGTAAGTCTATCGCCTGACGGTTGAAATGTTATTTTAAAAAATGTCTTGTTTAAGAAACAATGCATTAGCGCGACGTTGTTTGTCAACTGCCACATTGTGTTTTCGTGTATTTGTAATTCTGTTGCGGCGTTTTTTTCTCTCGTTAATTACAAGTTTCTTTTTTTAACAGTTTACGAGCATTCGATACCGTTTTAATATATTACATCCCATATTGTGATTATTTCTGTCTTGCCGTTGTCTGATGGCGCCTCATTAATGATGCATCTATTTTTGTTTGAAATTTATTTTTGTTTTGGTCCATTCTTTGTCTCGTGTCGTTGTAAGGACTTGAGTGGTAGTTGATACTCAGGCGCTGTTGTTTTATCCTTCGTTGTTCTTTCACTATTATTTACACTCCTATACTAAAGCTTAATAAGTTTCATAGAAGCATTGTATCCTATTTCTAATGCGATTCCAAAATTGTTTGTTTTACTGAAAATAATCCCATTTAAATCAAAGTTTCTTCTGAAGCTTACATCCTTATTGCATTCTCATGTATTAAATTTACCTTGACCGAACGTAAATTTGTATTATGATAAAAAATATATTTCCCTGCATTAAAGGAAGGGTTTGTGAAATAGCATCTAAATTGTTCTATGAATTTGATGACTTCGAAAATTTGATCGTTTCTTATTGCAATTGGAGCATGTACATGGAGTGAATCTATCAAAAATACAGTTTCAAACTCAGATATTAAATTCTTAAGCACTATCTAAAAATATATCGACTGCCACTAAATGCGTATGTCTAACTCAAAACCGGTCTGTCTATTTCGTCTACTATTAAACTATTTGACTATTTCATAATGTGTACGTGGCTCGCGTTTCTCGCGCGATCTCAAATGGCACATATTGTGCTTACTTAACAATATTTTGGAAAGATGATCATCGTGTTGACATTTCTCATCACCAACAACAAAGCGTTCCATATGTATTACAGATACAGAAAATTCCAAATTTTATAGCGTCGCCATCACAATAATGTCTACGTGTTGTTTGTCTACAACTTAGTTTATTCTAACGGATATAAAATTAGCTTAACGTTTACTGTGAATGCAGAATACACTTAAGTGAGAATATTTTAATATTCCCGTCGCCAACACCGCGCTGTTCAAAATGGCTGACAAGTCTGAGCGTTCAGAAAACTTCATCTCTCTCCTATAGTAGTTTTACGATTCAGTATGTGTTATATTTTATTATATTGGTAGTAGTGAGTAGTTAAGTTTCGTTGACCGGAAGTTTTAAAACATAGACAAATACATTTCTATGCTATGATCTATGTTTTTTAAATACGTCTAAATCGGCGAGGAAATTAGGTTTTTTCGTATCTGTGATACTTATTTCTATGTCAACAAAGAATTTCCAAACTGTTGGAAATAGATATTATAAAAGATGTTGCGTTGAAATTATTTAACTAAGGCATGGATATTAGATGTTCAGATGCCATTATGTATAAAAAAAACTTTATATCATCATCAGTATGATAACTTGACTATAAGTTATAAAAAATTGTGATAAGCATCAGAAAATTTTAAATGCATCGAAAACCGCTCCCATAAAATAATTAGAAAAAGCTTCAAATCAGTCAATAGTGAAATAATATCATTAGATGAAAAATGCATCATTTTAAATACGATAATTTTTATATCACATAAAAAAGCATAGAGAAAATTACGACTAAATAAAACCAAAATCACAGTGTCTCTGGACAAGATTCACAACTTGCCCTAGTTTTTTTTTTCCGTATAAATAAATTCTAATTATTAGGTCGTATGGAAAAATAAAAAACATGTCTTTTGAACTAAATTAACATCTACCTAACTCACTTTCTATATAAGATTCCTCCTATATACGTTTGAACCCTAATTCTTAATCAAATGTCCTTCATTGCATTAGTGAAAATATAAAAATTTAATTCCTAATGGTTTAAGAAACCTATATTACCATTATACATGTTAACATTTCATATACATATAGTATATATATATTTAAATGAATTTCGTAACTACAGTGTTTCAGCTCATTCATGAACTACACAGTTTTAATAATAATAGTTCGATTACTTAATAGGCCCGATATACTTTAGTTTACAATATTAAAAATTAGGCTCATAGGTTCCTTATGCACTAAAATTTGTCATTGGAACTTTATGGAGATAACTAGGAATTTCGCACAACGCTATCCAATATCCGTTCTCAACACCAATCTTCAGTTCAGTTCATAGTCTTTTCTAGTCTTCTTATCCCGAATACTTACAAGACACGCAAATCCATTGTCATTGGGCACTGACGCCTC
Source organism: Apyrrothrix aesculapus (assembly GCA_018245815.1). NCBI lineage: Eukaryota > Metazoa > Arthropoda > Insecta > Lepidoptera > Hesperiidae > Apyrrothrix > Apyrrothrix aesculapus. The sequence goes on from DWEH01000817.1 coordinate 7,276, forward strand.
GAGCGTCCCTAACCTAAGCACTGCACTTGTACCACGTAAGTTTCACAAATTCACGTAAAGACTAAAGTGTCTGGACGCAAATTTAAAGATTGGAGAGTGTGTGTGGTGTGGGCCGAACAGGGCTTGTCGAGCAGGTCGGGACGCGGCGGCCGCGCCGCTTTAGCGCACATTCACCGAGCCAGCGGCGCTAGGACGGCGCTCGCAGCCAGAGCCAAGGCGAGAGAGGAGGCCAGAGCCGCGGCGCGGGAGTAGGACAGCTCCTCACTCTTCACAACCTCGTTTGGTGACTTATCGTACTTGTGCGTCTTCTTCGTTACCGGCTTCACAGTGGTGGTCGTGGTGGTCGTCGTTTGAGCGGTCGGCGGCGGCGGCGGCGGCGGCGGGGTCGGCTGCGGAGACGGCGCCGGGGACTGGTCCTCCGGCTTGCAGCACACCCGGAACACCAGTTTCATGTTGTGACTCAAACAACGACCACCGATGCGTCTGTGCAAATCGTCTTTATTGGACGTCGATATGAAGTAGTAATCTTTCCCTGGCAGGAACTCCAGCCCGCCCGGCTGAGGCGTAAAGGGCCGGAAAGTGATAGTGAAGAACAGCAGTGTGTGCGGCTTGTCGCATATCGCTATAATACGTGGATTTGGATTCGTAATCCTACACGTATCGTACTCCTCTTTGCTCACATTGTATATTATGTACTTCTCGGTGTCTTTCTCGTGTGTCCCGGGCACGTACGCTGGACATATAATATTCACTTGATCGTATTCGAACTGTGCATTGCCTTTATTCAAGTCAAAGACGTGGTCCGTATTGTCTATTCTGAATATACTGTTTGTTGTGTTCCAATGGATATAAAATGATTTAGCGGAGTTACCCATAACGCTTTCAATAAAGTAAATGAGCACCAAAAGGGTCCAAGGCGTTTGCCGCAGCCCGAAGTAACCGTAGGACACCATTCTTACTGTTTATCGTTCACGAACTCTCATTATCCGATCGAAGACGCAGACCTTTCATCGCCCGGGCAAGTTTTTCTAAGCTTTCGCGTTCAACACATACCAATCCATATTTAGAGTCACAAACTATATATTTCCTTTATAAAACGAGCGTGATGCACACATAAAACCCCCTAAAACCGACAACTCTCAACATCGCACCGTACAGGCCACCATGTTCGGTCCACACACTAGATTCTATTCATCGATAAATGTGGAATGCCATAGGACGTGGCCCGTAGTTAAAAGCGTCGAAAGATCACTAAAACCGTGCACGGAGTTCCCGCAACGCGTTTTATTTAGTCCGACCGGGGTTTTTGTGTTGGGGAAACGTTGGAATTAATCAATACATCACAGATTTTTTTACAATACTGAGGCGTTCTTTGTAGTGAGCGGGCGTCGCGGACGTGCGGAGGTAACGTAGCGCCGCGCGGCGGTCGGGCGAACTACTGGAATGCAGCCCGGGCCTCGATACGCATGCGGCTCGCCCCCCTCTCCTCGCGACCGCTCACCCCGCGACCCTTACCGCTGCGTTCAAGCTTACAGCTTTTGCGCTATTATGTGAGACCCGAACTTGTGAGCCTTAATAAATTGTGTGAGACCTAAGTACAAACATTTTTATAATAAAGCTTATTAAAAACAACAACATTAATTATTGATATCATTATTTTAAATACCTTTTCAGTTTATAGACAATTTATTATATCGATATACAAGCAATGAATAGATTATAACATTTTAATAGTTTTATTAATTGTGAACGCAGCCGACGCGTCATTGTAAAAAGTGCACGCCACAAACAAGCTTGTAAAAGCTTTAAGCTCTGAGATTACTTATGGCTTTTTAGAATGATTGTAGCAAGAAATTATATAATTAATGACTGTTTTTCGACCCGCGGGCTGGTTATTTTGATGTTTCAACTTCGTTTTTGAGAATGCTAAGTAATTTTAAACAAGTTCGAATATATTTAAAGCATGTTACACTGGTAAAAATCGTTGTACCTGAATCTATTATGCTTAATGGCGTTTAACACTTTATTCAAGGTTTTTATCGTCATTGCAGGTTATGGCTTATCTGTGTTTTTTTTTCTTTTCTTTTTGATACGTGTTTTCTGTACTTAAACGTTTACTTAAAGTTTACCGTTTTTACCTACTTATGAATTGTTTGGGTAAAGAGAAATATTAATTAACTTGTTTTTATTTTATTTTGTATACGTAGAATTATTCAACCATACATACGAAGAATTTGTTAATCCACAGTTTTGTAAAACCTTCCACGTTTCCAATATCTTATAATAAAAAAATACATATTAAATTAAAAATTTACTGCCTCGTTGGTCGAGTGATTGCCAGCGCGACTGCTGATCGAGAAGCCCTAAGTTCAAATCCCGGGCCGGGGACTATATTGGATTTTTCTAACTTGCATTTTTTAGTAAAAATTTCTAATAGTGCCTCGGATTCTGGATTTATGCCCGGTGGATTGTGTATAGTGAATGTAAACGTAACTGGGCAAACGTAGGAGTGTACTACACTCCTCTGCTTACCTCTCCGGGAATTACAAGCGTGATGTTAGGTTTTTAATTATATTAAATGCATACATTAGTACGTTTTATGACAAGTTGCATAATATTTTATCTAACAACAAGCTAAAATATTATTAAAGATTATTTATTGAATTACATCATTTTATAACTCAGCAGTTATTAATTTTTGTCACTAGATGTAGCTAGAAGCAAATTTGAATTTGTCATTACGTGACAAATCCAATAGCGGTACGGTTTCGATGGTGGTGACCATCAGTTCCAATTATGTCGTACTTTCTACAAATATTATATTTGAATAATGTATAACTGATCCATTGTCCAGTGATTAGGCACTCTGGTTGCAGGGTCGAAGGAAGTATCTTGATTCTGGCCCAGAACAAATATTTGTCTTATAAGCACCAGCGCAGACTAGCGCTCTATGTAAGCGTTAATTATCTTACATATATATATTTATCAGCCGTGTGGTCATCACAATACATGCACATAACTTGAGATCAAATGACTACGAGTAAGTTGTTCAAAATAATGTTATTGCTATAATTATTCAAGTAGTCACTGATTTTATAATACATTTTCACGCCAACCTTCTATAATTTACACGTAACATCACGCCTGTAATCCCCGAAGAGGTAGACAGAGGAGTGTAGTACACTCCCACATTTCGCCAGTTACGTTTACATCCCAATATGGAATAGGTGGTGAGTCTATTGCCATACACCGGGCACATGAGAGGGCTAAGGCCATAGTCTACCACGC
>DWEH01000818.1:0-10560 GCA_018245815.1 Apyrrothrix aesculapus
TTGGATTTTTCTAAAATTAGAATTTCTAGTAGTGACTCGGAGTCTGGATTTGTGCCCGGTGTATGGCAATAGACTCAGCAACTATTCCATATTGGGACGTAAACGTAACTGGTGAAACGAGGGTGTGTACTACACTCCTCTACCTAGCTCTTCGGGGATTACAGGCGTGATGTTTTAAATTAAGTAGCTTGAATAGTATTTTCTTGTAAAATAAAATTATTGTTGACATTTGCTACATTTTCCCATAGTAAAATGCCGTACAACATTGTGAAGTGATAAAATAATGATTTAGTAACATTGGCATCAGTGGGTAACATAATTTATTTAGCAACGAAAAGTACGAAACTAAAGCTATTCATCAATTAGATATGTGAGCTTCGTGGTATGGTAATTCCAGGAAAAATAAATTCCGACAAAACGACAACGGTAAGCAACTAGTAAACTCCAAGATGAAAAAAATAAGGCTCATATTTTGGTAATAGTATCGTTCAAAATGTTGTATTATTCGAAAAAAATATAATTTATTTAGTTTAAGTAACTAAGAAGCAAATCATTGACGGCTAAAAATAATATATACATAAAAGTAACTAAAAAATCTAGTGAAATTACATTTTTCATAGTGGCTTTTTAAAATTCTTATAAATCGTTAAATGATGCTAATGAGCCATTTTGTATGACGATTAAATTGTTTCTTTTTTCTTAATAAATAATGTATGAAACTAAAATATATTAGAGATTTGGTGTCATTTTACGGGTATTTATCCGCTGTCATAACCATATAGATTTCTCGTCATCTTTATTAATGCTAAAAGATTTTAATGTTTACAAAACACCACAAAATGAACTTTTAAAGCCGGCAGCACATTAAAAACACCTTTTGTGTTGGAAATATTCATAGCATACAGTACCTACAACAATTACAGGTTGCTTGAATATCAAATTTAAAAAAAGGAATACGGCAAAAAAGTTGCCTTACTATTGGTAAAATAATACAATAATGAAAATAAATCGGACGTCAAATATTTAGAGAAAAAACTAGGCACGTCCCTGTATCATCAATGGTCCTGTCCTCATTCATTTTCACTTTCGAAACTTTTGCCGAACGGTTTTCACCATTGATTGATCGCTGTCTCTAGAGTGCGAGTACATTCAGTTTATAGTACTTGAAAAAGAAGAGAATAATGTTCGCTGCCAGTCAGACGCAATTTAGAATTGGCAGTTGTTTTATTTTATCGAAATCCACGTTTTATTTACCGTATCTAGGATTTGTCAATGTCATTGGCTACATTTATTCCGTGCCTTGACGAACAATCCCTACTTTGGAGCGCATCGATACATTCCATTCAGAGCGATATAGCAATGGAAGCGATGGATTGTTTTGTATGTAGAAGTCAAGGGAGTGAAATTTGGTGTGACATTGTTATTCAGTTGACGGTTTCTACCACAAGTCGACGTCCAGACTCAACGCGGTTATACAATATATCACTGCGCTTTTTTGTTTGTCACACGTTGTTTTTCAGACCCAGTGAAGTAAGCCACTGGAAGTTTGAATATAGACAAACATTATTTATATTCGCAAATGAATTGAATGTGTAAGGATTTATTGGTCGTTGGTTAGTATTCCTGAGGACAACGGATGTGGTAATCAATTTGTCATGTTAATAAATGCCGGGGTAGTAATTCATTCCCTCGGATGTATCACTTACGTGTTTCGGAAGAGAGTTTAAGCAGTCGGTCTCGCTGGCGTTATCGCTAGACAACAATCGCGAAACTTTGTTAACTTGACGGCTTCGAAGTTTGATGGCAGGCTGGTGGCCACTGGATCGTGTATCTCGCTATCCGCACGGGACTTGCGGAAAGTAAAATAACATTATTGCGGTCTCCGCTGTTGTAGCTCGTTAGATAATAGAGTCTTTGGCGTCGTTACGATAGCCAGTTAGATGATGATGATGACTGATGGGCGAGTCAGGAATCTTTGGAACCCACAATACATTAATTAACAATAAGTAACTGTAACTTGTCTACTGTTGAATTATACAATAGGATAGACGGAATTGAATAAAATTCAATAAAAAATCTTCTGCAGGCGATATCCCTCTGAAAGATTAATAACTTCGTTTGAATGGAGTTCTATTCCTGGGGCGTAGAAACGTTTCACCTACACGTATATGTAAGAGAGAAATTAATCAAGCCGATTCTCACGGGGCCCACACGAAGATTACTGCAATGTGAGATTTTTTTTTGAAATCGTCGAAATATACATAACACTAGCAAAATATTTACTTACTATTTCAGAACTGGCTATTTGGAGGCTTTGAGGCTAGCGTGAAAATACTTACGATTTCTATAAAAGAAAAAGAAGCTCGACTATGTTTCAAAAATAGAATGTAAACTTGGCGAATGTTCAGTCCAAGTGCGATAATTTTGTTTTCATTATTTTGAAATGCGAAATGCTGGCTGGCAAAGGTTTTCTTGTATTTCTATAAACCTATTAATTGCGAAATCACACGTGGCATCACTATATCCTGTAAAACCTACCTACTTCTCATAAATAATATAAAAATATGAGTTTGATGATGAGCCCATTGTACAACAGGTTTATCCCATATTAGATGAGATGTATATATGTGTAACTAGTGATAAGTTTGAGCACTACACCTTCATTCTGCCTACCTCTTCAGGGTAATACAAGCGTGATTTTATATGGGAAATAATATTTATAAATTTATTAGTACTGTTCCATATACTCGCCGAAGCTCAGAATCGAGAATTAATTATCATTAACAACTGGAGGTCATTAACTCAAAGGCGCACCGCGCACGCTGATAATTATTTTGTAAAACGATATTCCATTTAAAATCAAATTATTAATGTACGCATTACTTTTGAAATAATGTAAAATACTTAACTTTAAGTTTATTAGCAAGTCTTAATAGCATAACAGAACATCACGCCTGTATTTTCCCGAAGGGGTAGGCACAGGAGTGCAGTACTTCCACGTTTTAACAGTTGGGATATATGTCCCACGGGATAGGAATAGGGGGTGAGCGTATTGCCATACACCGGGACAAATTGAGACTGAGCTACAATGTCGAATTTCGAGTTTGTCCGACTGGGGAATCGAACACAGGAAATCTTGATCAGCAATCGCGCTTAAAACCATTAAACCAACGAGGCAGTTAAGTATAAACACCTACAATACAGTACAATAACACCTCTTTCGTACCATTAAGGAATTAGCACCCAAAATACATACATACACGTACATAACTGCTCGCTGTATGAATTCTTAAAGTGTTGCTAAATAAAGGCTATTATTTTAGAAAGCCATTTATAAAAGCTGTCTCGTGAGATACCTCTTGGCACCATTTGCCACTTTAGCTGGCGAAATGGTACAAAAGCTAATAAATCACAGGACTCATTACATTGTTTTAAAGTTTCCATTGTTAGGTACCAGTGTCTTTCAACGATCAGAAAAGTCTGATCTAGAGCAAATATTGTTGTTGTTCATTTTAATACAATGCGGATCACGGAGAGAAAGTACGTCTTCATAAAACGAATATAATATTGTATAACAGTATATTGTTGCTCCTCAGAAAACGTTAGAACAAAAGTGAGCAGAAATTAATGAGCGAAAATTTCACAATTACTAAATAACTAAGTTGTTCTGTAAGGATAAATATATTTGGTAGTCAGTGCTCTCTGCCATTCCATAAGGGGCTTGACGTGGTGATATAACAATTCTTGACCTTATTTGAACACGTTAATTCGTTTTAAAACATTTTATGTCGTTCCGGTTTTATAAATGTTTATTAACAACGCCTATACCTTTCTGGGGCTGAAACTTAAGTATTTTTTTATATCTCACATGCATGCTTATTTGCCACCTATGTGCCATAAAGGGTGTAGTAAATCTTAGTATAACCTTCACCAATAAACGGCCGCTTAGTGATAAGGATACAGCAATAAAATGTCTAGACCCTAGAAATTATACTTATTCTTATCCAAGTAATATCTCATTCCATTCACGGTGCTTATATTGCTGGAGGCTTATAGCTTCCATTTACATGTATTACTTATTATTATTGTATCGCCACGCCAGATCCTTTACTGGGTAGGCAGCGCGCACCGAGTTTCAAATATCTCTGTCTTTACCGATCTGACAAACTTAAACCACTCTCTTCATACGCATTTATAAGTTGAACTCCAATATACGAATTTTATTGGTAAAGAGTTTCCAGAAGAGCAAAATGGATACTTGGTGATATGTGGAAACTTAAAACCATAGATGTTTGAAACCAACCCGAACGAAGACTTAATTTCCTTTTATTACACTTAAACAGATCTGCTCTCCAAAATTTTTTAATATATAACAGTTGAGTTAAATAAATAACAATAAGCTTAATTGAGATATTTATTGAATCTTGACTGCCTCGTCGGTTGATTGGTTGCAAGCGTGACTGCTAATCGAGAGGTCCTGGGTTCAAATCCCGGGTCGAGTACTATTGGTTTTGTCTAACTTCGATTTTTTATTAGAAATGTTCAGTGGCTGGGTTTACAGGTTTGCTCCCGTTGTCGCGATCTGCCACTATTAATAATAACTCAAAGATTGATCTAAATGTGTCCAAACGTTCAAGGCATCTCTACTTACGATAAGAGAGTCACCCTTTATGATACCGTTATATACATTTGGTTAGATTTCATGACTCATAAAATTCTCCTACAGATATAAATAGATTTATAATATTAATACGGGTATGCAGTTATGGAATGAAAAAATTCAGTCAGGCAGCTGAAGGACAAACGCAAGTACCTAGCGTAAAACAACAACGTGTCATTATTACAAAAGAGAAATCTTTCGTGCACACTTCCGAGTTAAAAACTCCATTGCTTTGAGCTCGTCGCACAAAATAGGCCCTTATTATGTACCTATACAAACTAGAGGAAACAATCTAGCTTTTGGGGCCAAAACAAAAAGCGAACTGGAACAACAAAGCTTTGTATAGCAAAGCCAAGCTCTGGATCGTGTTGCCAGTTTGTACGACTACTATCAAAATTTATTAGAATAGTGTAGAATATTAGAATGTACAATAAAATATGTTTTAATGGCTTTGATTTTTCATTATGGTGCGTGAAACTTTACTTTGAAAACACGTGCAGTTTCGTAATTTCAAAGTAGCACATCAGGGTTTCGAACTCACTCCCGTAGTCGGATGTTGAAATCCAAACCGCTAAGTTATCACAGCTTATGCTTATATCCAGATATGTAAATGCTGATAAAAAATCAAATTCTTGACTTGATGCATTGCTCGATATCAGCATCTTTTTGTATTACTTGAGATGATAAACATATTTATAATACTTTGCTAATATTTAGAAATTGAATAAGTAAATATTGGGAAAGTAAATACATTTATCGTTAAATATAAAATATATAAAAAGACATCATCGGCGTGTAAAAAACTCACCACCCTATTGGCAAAGTATTGACCCATAACTCCACGACATTGCCAAGGGCGGAGCAGTCGCTTCTCATAAATTGTGATTTATTCAATATCAATGCGAAGGCCGAAGCGTGGCACCACGTCATATCAGAAAAAAATATCTGATACTTGTGGAGACTACAAATATTTTTGGCTATTTCATTACTGTTTGGTTACATAGAATTTTGGCACATATTACACTTATATATATCAATATCTAAATCAAGTGCATATACCACAAATTCGTTCAACAATTACCCCATTCTAATCTCGTCGCTACCATTTCTTATATCATTGAATCTCCTGTTTTAATAAAGTTTTAATAATATGCAAGAATATGTGCTTGTTCAGCTAGTAATGGGATAACATACTACACGTTTCTTTTCTTTCCTATCGCTCCAGGGTTAACTATAGTTACACGCCGCAATTGAACATTATTTACCGGAGATCACAGGTGGCTACCAATGGGTAACGGAATAAAATCAAAAATTGAGTTGTCGTTCAAGACGTTCCTGGAACGGACGCCTTGGCGGCATAAAATGGTGACAAATCACATCCAGAGAATAAAAGGTAAAACCTGGATAATAAAGTAAAGAGTAGAGCAGAATGGAAAGGGTTGAAAAAGGCCTACACCAAAATGGTAGCAAGAATTTCAACGATCATGACTAATTGCAGTATGTGCAAAAGCCATGCAATTGAATGAGCTTAGTCAAATTTTACTATCACACAATAAGTCCATTAAAGTTCAAGGAAATTCACTCTGATAGAACGGATGAACGTTTCCTGATACGATTGATAAACACCTTTAATGTTATGTCCGCATACTACAATTTAAATAGCAGTGTCTTTATAAATATCAATATGAAATCTTATCTACAATACTTATCGTGATAGACACGTCAAAAGTTAGAAGGGGCGATGGCTCATTGAAATCCAAAATAATAATCATCATCATCATTATTTCAGTCCACTGCTGGACATAGGCCTGCCCCAAAGAGCGCCCTCGCGCCCTGTCCTTGGCTTGCCGCATCCAGCTTCTGCCTGCAGCCTTTCGCAGATCGTCATCTAATGCTAATCGAATAGCTGCGTTAAAAAGGGCTTTGGTGTTATTAATGTCCCGATTATCAATGCATAAAGCCACCATCCAATACAAGTATGAAAATAAAGAATAAAAGTATTTCTAAAACGTAATTGAGAGTTCATGTCTGAGCCATCAGAATTTTATCATAAGGTATTAGATTATATACTATAATTTGTTTGAAAATATTTATTTCGGATATTAATGATGTCGTGATATTAAAACATATTTTTATCAACCTCTGCATGAAATTTGACTGGCTCGTTGGTCGAGTGATTGCAAGCGTGATTGTTGATTATAAAATTATACTAAATATATAACTACAAATATATTGAAACATTGGGAATAAAATTTCAGAATCATACATTAAGCAGAATATAAAGATTCTCCTATGTATATATATTAAATAAAATAAATGTAATTTAATTTTTATACTGAGTGCCTCGTTGGTCGTGTTGTTTGCAAGCGTTACTGCCGATCGAGAGGTCCTGGGATTGAATCTCGGGTCGGGTACTATTGGATTTTTCTAACTTAAATTTTTAGTAGAAATTTTTAGTAGTGGTTCCAGATTTGTGGCCGGTGTATGTCAATAGGCTCACTACCTATTCCATAAACGTAACTGGTGAAAAGTGAGAGTGTACTCCTCTGCCTATATCTTCGGGAATTACAGAAGTGATGTTACGTTCTTTTGACAGGTCTTAGGGCTGATTTTATAAAGTTCCCATTTGTCATTTACATTGTCCTAGAACAACATTCGGAACATAACCAAATAATTCGTGAAAATACTAGTACAGGTAATTGCGAAAGTCATTTTAAAATATTGCACAGGAGTGTGAAAAAAAAACCAAACTTTTTTGGGTTTATTACACAACCGCCTGGGCATACATTTAATCATGTATTTAGTATGCGATCCAGGCCTAGCATTTATTAATGCCTATATATGTATATGTATTTGTCTTTATAAATGTTTCCATGTCACTAACGGCTATCAATATGGGATATTACTATCTATTATATAAATCTAAACTCTCCTGTTTTAGATCATGTAAGTGCGGTAACATTGAGAAGAAAACTTTCTATGTCGGAACCGTCGTATTATCTTTACGAGCATCTCGGGAATTTCCGCTATTTTCAACACACTCAAAGCACAGTTCTCGTCGATCAAGAGCTGTGCCGTGGTAGTGATTCTTTTTCTGCTTCTTGCACTGAGATATAGTTTCGTGGACGGAAACTATTTTTATACTGAATCTATTTTTTCATATTTTTTACACCACATAGTGGAATAGAAGGTGAACTTAATGTTAGTAACGGCCTCAACCAGTCCAAGCTAAGTAACTTTAATAAACTGTAATAAACTTTGGTTCAATTTGGATTCAATTTTCTGATTAAAATTAGGTTTCACGGATAAATTAAAATCATTTTTCGTTTCAGCGGTACTCACGCCCACAAGATTTTCCATACAGACTTCCACAGATTTCGCACAGGTGCCTTAGATGTTCATACGTCATACTTATCCGTAATTCTTCCACCCGACACATTCGAATTTGAAGATCTATGAATATTTATTACTACAACAGAAGCTTCACAGTATTGTACAAAATATTTGCTAATAATATGCCAGTCGCATTTCGTTATTCAATATGAATTGGATAACGTCTGTAATTATTTAAACATGGAATTGATAAATTAATGAAATTAATAGCCTAACAAATTTCAATGTAGGAAGTTGCCAATTTTAATCTCCGTTCAAGTGGAAAAAGCCATAACTTCAACATAAAACAGGGTTAACCATAAACGGTTTTAGGGTTCCATTAAAAAGCGAACCCCATTTTCTCCGAGTCGTTACTGTCTGCTACATATTACTCCCGATATATACAGCGTCGTTACGGTATAATTTCTTCATTGTGTCAGAACTACTTTTTTATGTTTGTGATCAATTTTTTTTATCATGCACAATACTCTCACATCTCTATAACTTCCTGATAAACATCGTTACACAGATACAAATACAGGTTTTCGAATTCATATGATCCGGTGTACGAGTACATGAATTTAATTTTTTGTAATAATATGTTATTTTTAACAATTTCCAAATGAACACAACTATATATTAAAGTCATTATGGTGATATAATTAATGATTCTAACACAACTTCTAATGTTGTACCCATTTTGTTTTTAATCGTAGAACGAATACTTGTGTCCATCTCAAGAATTTTTATCTTCAGTGGGAATCGGTACCCGCGGCTAAGCAGTCAGCTTTTATACCCACCGACGGAGTAATTAAATATCAAACCGATATCTTGATTGTCCAAGGTTTAATATAAGAAGCAGCTTCCACCATCTGTTGAATCTTGCATAATTTTATAAATAGCAAACGGAACCCCTATCCAGAAGAGAAATTGTGCTTAACCGACTTTAACAAATTCCCTCACTCGCACCCAAGCGCGCGAAGCATTGGTGATTTATACAGCCCTTTATAAATGGCGCTCTCTTGATTGCCTTGTTTTGAGCCCGTTTGAATATGTATAACGACATTTGCGTTTTGCGCTGAACGAATTCACCAGGTGATCTGCATTTTATAGGATAGTATTATAATAAATGCGCAAAAAACATATCTTAATTAATTTTTTATCATATGATAGACAAAATCGACTGCCTCGATGGTCAAGTGGTTGCAAGCACGACCACTGATCGAGAGTTCCTGATCCAGAGATTTGGGGATCGCACCGAGTCGGGTATTTTTAGGTTTTTTTAACTTAAAGTAAATTAAATCTAAATTCCTAGTAGTAGCTCGGAGTCTGGATTTGCGCACGGTGTATGGCAAAAGGCTCATCCTCTCTTCCATGGTGGGACGTATAACATAACTAGTGTGACGTGGGAGTGTAATACATTTCTCTGCCTACCAATTCGAGGTAATAAAGGCGTGAGGTTGTGTTATGCATGATAAACAAGCGTTTGGCTGCGATCGCGCCTCATAGAAAGCGTAGATGCGTCCTTACTTGGAGCACGGATGACTAGAAAAAGCGTATTAACCCTTGCTTTGAAAATTCCAAAATACATGCATACAGAAACACAGATTCAGACAGTGTTCTGCTCCTTGGTCGTCTGCATAAAATATGTGCAACCAACCCGTTCCATTTTAGCCATTGGCACTTAAAGAGTTGAAATTGTAAGGTACTAAAGTGCATATGACACGCCGGTGTGTAGAGAATCCTGCGAAGGAAAAGCTTGCTATTTTAACTATCTAACTCTAGTTTTACTAAAAACATCTTTTTTTAAGTCTGTCACAGATATCCATGTATACCACGATCACTGACAAAAGCGGTCTACTTGTTTGATATCTTTACATAAAAAATAATACTTGCATTGATATTGCCTACCTCAAGATTTGTTTAGTATATTAGAATTAGAATACGCCACTTTAAAATTAGCTTGTCATACATTATAGTTCAGTACAACACACATTTTAACTACGACAAATAACATTTATGTTCTATGTTCTGTATCAAAGCGACATTATTACTATTATATCGTCAAGCCGCATCCTTTACGGCACAGACAGAGAGCAGCGAGTGCCAAAATCTCTATTCTTGCAAACCTGAAATACTTCTTCTACATTCATTACTCAGTTCATACCCGAAAAAGGGTAAAGTCAAGCGTACGTTGGGGTAAAAAACGGTAACGAATTCAAATATATGATGGGTCTGTCTCTTTGGGGAAATATGTAAACAACCGCTTTTTTGCCACCATGTCACGTTCAGTCAAACACTGAACATGAAATAATTACATTCGTTCTCGCTCACAACAGCGACGCGGAGGCAAAACGCAAATGGTTTGTCAAGTAGAATAACACCAGTCACGGTCGGTATTTTGATTATCAAATATAAAGTTATGCTTATATATGACTGGCCCGTTGGCGCAGTGGTTAGTGAACCGGACTGTTGCGCCGGGTGGGTTTGATTCCCGCGCAGAATAAATATTTGTGTGCTGAACACAG
>DWEH01000819.1:0-10560 GCA_018245815.1 Apyrrothrix aesculapus
GTTTATTAGCCGTCCGGTTACCATAACACAAGTTCGCTTGATGCTTACTTTAGGATCAGATGGCCGTGTGTGGAGATATCCCAAGATATTATATAATAACAGCAAAGACTACAAACTTCGTGGTACTCTACAAAACACGAGGACAAGTGGCAGTTTATAAAAATATATAGAAATAATATCACGACATGAAATATTAATAAGTATGTAAGAAAAACTGAAAATATATTTAAATATAAGTATCATAAAGGTACTGAACCACATACAGACATGAAATATTTGTGTGCGTATAAAATAAAAATGTACATATATTAACGGTAGAAGTGAATTTAAAATCATTACCAGTTCACGTGTGCGACCGCAGCGCCCCGCGCGGCGTAAACACACACTGATCCTAAATGAATGGCCGCGTCACCTGTCACAGGCGGGTAGTGTTATCACAAGTGTTTGTAATAGCTCTCCTATTAATAATGATGCGACGCTAAAATCCTGTTCGCTTTTCAATTTTATGAGTTTTGTATGCTCTCGCACACATGTATTCAGTCATAATATTTGGCCAATGGTGTTCAACGAAATAAATCGAAGTAATTATCACTCACTGTAATTAATTGTTAGGGAAAACGTGTACATGAGGAAACTTGTACTCCTAAAGTTCTCCATAATGTGTTCTAAGGCGTATGAAGTCTATCAACCTGCACTTGGCCAGCGTGGGAGACTATGATCTTAACCTTCATAATGTTAAAAAATATCTTTATTTAATGGATGTAGTATAAGAAAATTGATGGTGATTGTTAACGAATTACTCCGATCATAGAAACGTAACGTAACATAAAATCACGCCTCTATTTTCCCGAAGCGGTTGGCAGAGGAGCGTAGTACTCCCACTTTTTACCAATAATGATATACGCGCCATGGTATTGGGGGTGAGATTATTGCCATACACCGGGCACAAATATAAACAACGAGTTACTACTGGCAATTTTAGGTTAGACAAACTCAATAATACTTTAATCAACATACACGTAACCATTCACGGATACCAAATTCATCTGTCACAAACAAAAGATACAGTGTCCAAGTCAAGTACACTTACGTACTGTATTTTCGGCCGCAAGCCGTACGAACTCCAATTTTCCATCAAGAGAAATCGCTGCAACGGATTAGCGAAATAAGATCCGACGGCGGCCGGTATCAACAACTTTCGCTCAACTAGTCTGACCGGGAACCGTACCTACGCACTTATAAAACAAACCCAACCAACCCCGCCACACAGCAAAATCACCCTTAACACCACCACATAAGATTGACAGCGAACGAACAAACAAAATTGCATCTGCATATGAAAATATCGCATCCCGCAAGCAGCATTACAAAATGAGGCAGAATTATGATGGATGCTGATGCCTCGTTTCTCGCTTAATAAGACGAGATTCTACTTTGCGCTCCTCAATCGATAATGAACCTTATTTAGTGGTGTTTAAGTGTAAAATAGTTTGTTGATTGACAAGGAATCAATCGCGAAACGAGCCGACTCGCGCGCAAGTGTCGGCGGGCGGAATGAATGCGACAGGCTCGGTGTTCAGTTACGGGTTTAATTCTGTTATGTCGAGATACGGACAATTCGCAGTTAGCTATCTAGCCTTATCTGTAATGAAATTGTATTATTCATGGACCACCGTTATCGAAACATTCAAATTTCCATACCTATGTATGAAACACCTACGTCGATATGCCGTTGATGCGTTTTATACAAATTAAATTTTAAGCGAAATGTTTAATGGAAAACACTAATACATTAACCGAACACATGTTAAACGTCTGTTTTTATGTAATTGCAAGTAAGAATGTAATACGTTAATTCCCTACATTAAAGCTACTCGTCGCTTGAGAACTTGTTATTTACAAGCAGAACTATCTACAGTAGCAAAAAGTTGTAGCAAACGCACCTCCTATCAATGGGCCAAGAGACCTAAAGGACCGATACATAGAATTTTAATTCACCAACTAAAGAAACAAGTTTACGACATTGTTTATTTAAAGTAAATAAGAAATTTTACAAGCAACTAGAATTATTGACAACTTAAAATACCAACGCACTCCAACCAGTTGCCATTCACAGTTATTCAGACCTTTCTCAACGGACAAGTTACTAAAATAGTATCGGCTGTCGCGTCTGTCCCGCGACTAATCTATGACAGGATCGTTGACGCACCATCATTCGCAATTATATACCTACGCGACGTCGCACGACAAATTGCCTTTGCGAAATTACTAAATACTTATTTATATGGAATTCGTTTTGTATATTATTCTATTGTAAACTTAGAGAATGGGTGTAAACTTCACGTGATAATGACGTCACTGCTCCATAAGAACTAGAAATCAGGATTTCGATGATCAAATACTTTGTCGGAATGCTTCGTAAATTACTTAACATATAGGTAAAAGGAGAGTAATCTCAATACCAACTTGATAACTGTCCAGGTGGAACTTTTATCATAAACTGAAATTATTATGATTAGACTATGTACCTACTGATTTAACTCACTTATGCTTCTTAGATATAGTCGGAGTAGTTTACAGTGCCATCCAAGGTCCATAGTGGGCCGTAAACGTAACTGGTGAAACGTGGGAGTGAACTACACTCCTCTACCTACCTCTTCGAGGATTACAGGCGCGATGTTAAGTTTTCTAACAGCAAAATAGCTAAGATCGTAGCACAATTATTTAGAGTGGAGTAGCGACCCATCACTTCGACGTATTCATACTAATGACAGGTACTAACAGTCAACTAAACTGGTCATTCTGGAAATAGGCGGTAAAGCCTAAGAATAAGACTCAAACGACACACTAGATATATTTAAAATAAAGTATGTAATTTCGGTGGGAGCCAGAAAACAATTAATGTTCAAAGTGGGCAGTGGACAGCAAAAAGTTTGAGAACCTACGAACAGCAGGCTCCAGTTACAGTAGCGAAACATCTTGTACAGCTACAGTCAATCTATGACAAGATCTCTGATGCGTCATCGTTTGCAATATATACACCCAGGGAGCTCTATGCATCGAACAGTGGATTCCGACCCATGCCTGATGTTTACCCCCAATATCTCCCTGGTAAGTTGGCACAACTGTCATTATCAGTTAATTCACAAAACCCCATATACCTTGACTGGCAGTTCACGAACCCATATTTATTTATAGTTTTCATCCCTATGAAAGATACTATTCTTGCTATTTATAACCCTTAAATGAATGAAATTGAAATAAATTCAAAAGCTTTTAAATGCTCCAAGTAGTCGAGCCTTATTGTCAACGTTAGCTAAGCCTTTAAACTGGTTAAAAAACCTCTGCTCGCAGTAATGTTGTGTCAAGTTTTATTTCCAAAGGTAATAAAATATTATGAAATAAAATAACTAAGTGAATGGACTTAAACAATATTTACAAGGGATATCCAGGCGTACCTATTTTGACCAAATAGGTCAGATAGTGGCTGATGAGTTAGAAGTCTCCGATTCCTGGGTGCATGTGAAGGAAGTGATTAGTGTAGAAGAAGCACGTTAGGTCTGTAAGGTTTAAGATATATGGCGCTCGTACTTTCTGCCTACCCCGTAAGGAACCTGGCATTAAGATATAATAAGATTAATAATAAATTATAACCAACTTGTCAGATGACGCTACAGCGCATATTTACGAATACGAACATTGTAACGAAATCATACTAAATTAAGTGCTAATTTCCAACATGACACTAATGAAGTAGCAAGTTGTTAGTCTTGATCATTGAAACCCTTCCGGCGTCACCAGGTGGAAGTTGTCGCCGTGTACATCACTGACAAGTACCAATTACTTTCATTTTAATTTGTCCTATTAATTTGCTTCGGGTACTCATAGGTCAAGCCGAGAAATAATCTGTGAGTCAACAACGGACCGTCGAAGTAGCTCATAAGTGGACTAAATGCAGTTGCATTGTGATATATATTTAGAATACTTTTATTACTACAAAACAAAAGTAGCACAGAAACTATTGATATAATTATTTTAATAACACATTAACTCAAAGCACAAGAAACAAACCTTGCATTGTGAATTCCATAGACACACTAAGACAACTATAAAACAATCATACCCAGAATAGACATTTATATTTATAACTCATACGCCTGAACTGTTTAAGCTCAAATCCACAAACCTAACGGTTTGATAGTAATAAACTATGTATTTAGCATATAGTATTAGAATCGAATACTCATATAAGCAGATATTACTTAGTGGTTTAGATTCCAGCTTCCCACCCCAGGGATATGGAGTTCATATCCTATAGTACAGACATTTGCATTTACAAAGTTGTTTAAGTAAGCATTTAAACCACCTTTTACACCACTAAGTATCTATTGGTGGGAGTCCACTCCTCTGCCTACCTCTTCAGGGATTACAGGCGTGACGATATGTTTATTTTCTATTGGTACTAGTAATGAAGAATAATAAATAAATAATCATTGGTGACAAAACATGATAGCCATATCCATAAAAAGATGATACAATTCAAACATGACAGAGGCAAAGAGCCCATCACTCTGCAGTCAATACATCGTGACAGGCCGACGAGCGTTTTATTAGAGAACATGAATCAAGCCCTTATTGATATGGAGTACTGACGAACATGAATCTCAATTGTAGCGATTGTAGAGACAGGGGGCGATAAACTTTGCACAGTGATCATGCAGAGTGCTTATGTAGAGAACTTTCCTGAAACGGCTTGACTCATTTTTGTAACATTTGTAAGCACCAGGCAAGGTACTGGAAGCTATCAATATTAAATAAGACTGACTTCCGAGAGTATGACGAATAAGAACAAATCTTGGTGAAGTTATTTTGTCCTTCAAATTCGATGTGATCATAAGATATACTACTGTGCATGAATCCTCTTGTATAACTGAACACGGAAGACTGCCAATAGAACAAAATGCAAAAGATAATAAAGCGGTTGATATCCCACAAAACATGACATAGGCCTCCCCATATAGATAAACTATTAGGAGTGGTCTATCAAAAGCATGTTTTTCCAATAGAAAATAACAAATTGAGAGCGACGCTATACACGTCAAAGTGCTATTCGAGTTTCCTTTAATAGAACTTCCCGTCTTTTTTTGAAATATAATATCAGTACTTGTACGAGTACCTACATACCTTCACGATTTTGCTATATTTACTATTGTAAAATGATTATTTCTTGAAAAGGGAGTAATAATAATTGTATTCACCTCGGTTAATGCCATTAACTGTAGAGTTATTCCGATACTTTTTTAACCAAACTAATTACATTCGTAACTCATTGTTTAACTAGTTGTTTTGAACGAAGCCAACATTGACATTTGTGCGGCGACAGCCCAACAAACTTTAAGACATTAGCATAATTAAAAATGAAATTTACACCTGCAATTAACACTCACCCCCAGCTGCTGGGAATAAATTCTTCTTTGGATACCTGCTTCCTTTTTTAATTTAATTTACAGAAGTATTAAACTTCCTTATAAAACATATAAACAACTTGAGACTGCATTCGAAGGGAAAGCTATAGCCTGGATTTTTTTGGAAATAAATAAAAAAAGGTTATTGTTGACCGTTTGCATACATACATAAATCAGAATAAAGAATTTTGTAGGTTTCAAACAGTCCCTATCCGGGCAAACTAGATGAGATTTACATAATATTTGTTAGAATAACTATTCATACTTTAGAATATTTAATATTTTAAATATTTAAGGAGTATAAACAGTGCTCCTGTCTATAGATTTACTGAAATTCAAATCTAATATTTCATCACAGGTTACATATTAGGTACATACATACACTTAATGGACATCAAAATAGTGTTGATGCAGATTGTTGCTGTCGGTGATGTTATACAGCCCATAGGTACAGCCCTCAAGTCGTAAAGGATACCAAGGAGTTCGTAGCGTGCCGGTGGGTCTTCGGCCATATTATACATAATACAATTCGATGTTGCATAAGGTGTGTGTGCTGAATGCGTGCTCTGTACGAATGTGTATTAAAAATATTGAACTTGAAAACAACAGGTTCAGATATTCTGTCCATTTCAAAAACTGTATTAATTAATAAAAAAAATTATTCACATTGTAACATACGCAGCACGGTGGGTGTTCTAAAAATATGTGCATTCGTCCACACTGCCTAAATAATCATGGGCTTATCTCAACCTAAAAAATATTGAAACAACTTAAATTTAGGAAAGAATGAGTGTGTAATAATTAAAAAAATTCCGTCTCTCCAAACAAACACTTAATTGATTCGTTAACCTTCGCGCCGTCGATGCCTACTAATTCGTGAATTATACTAATACCCACCGATACCTAAGGCTGCCCGAGTCGTCCATCGGATCGCAATAAAAGAATATAATCTTAACGTAATAAACATCGAGTGATTTTATCTGAGTTTAAAATATGGTAATGCGAAAAACGCCGCGGCTCAATCATAACTTACCCGCTAATGTCAGGCCCGCGACAGCTCTGTCTGATTGGCGCAAGTGCTGGCGGACGTACCGGCACGCACACTAAATTATACGACAATAAAACTTTTATAGCAACCCCCAGAGATAATGCACGATTGACGTCCCACTGCCCACTGGAAGCGATGAGCGGTAATGAGAGAAACGTTGGTATGTAACTTCCAAATCGATGATGTAAGAAAGATATATAAAAAATTCAATTTCCTTCGATGGTCTGATTTCCTTAAAATTGGTGTACAGAATTAATATTTATGACACTTCTTAAATATTATTCATATGAAGCAGACATTTCGTTACAAATTGGCGTATCTCAAGTAAGAACCAACATAAGTTTCTGCGGGAGTAACAGCGCCGCTACACCCATATTTCAATGATACAATTGTTTTAAAAATAATTTGTGCTACGGTTTAAAAGATATGGTTGCTGGTTGTACAAATATATGTATACTGAAGACTATCTTATGGTGTAGCAAGGCGTGTGTGACAAATTTTGAAAAAGGCGAATACTACCTGCACTTATAGCAACTTCACCAAAGTATAGTAACAGGCTATTTTTTTTCAAAGTCGAAGTAAAATTTTAAAACATTTACGTTTTACCATTCGTTACCGAGTATTATTAAAGGCTAACACAAATTAGACTAACAGTCACTAAACATCCGATTTCTTGTGTTTTCGAGATTGTTTACGGTTACCCATAGGCGGCAGCGGCGGCCTATCAGTACCACCTCCAAGATTGCTTCTTTTTTCATTTAAAAAGTCGAGCAGACATTTAGACTGATTTCATATTTGCAAATAGTACAAACAGTTAACTATTTGTTAATACTGTAAGTTATTCTTTAATTAAATGTACACTGATGACGATAATATGGCAACAACAATATCTTGGGACAACTTTACACACGGCCTTATGGTCCTATATTAGGCAACGCCTATACTACGTTAACTTGGGAGCTAATAAAATACATGAATACAAAATAGAATCTTCGTTATTTTCCTATAGTTAAACGATTATACGAGAATCCACATATCGCTTAGCCTGGAATACGTTGACAGGTCATTAGCGGCAAAGGCGCTTATTCGCTCAAACCATCAAAGGCAAGCTCAGCTCATTCTGTCATTTACTTGCGTATCGCATTCAGTATTCATTGGAGTTTATGCATCGTTGTTCGAATAATATCTATTTGCTAATCGATTAACGAAATAAAATGTACCTACTTTGTGTCGTAATGTGTAGGCAGTGTATGTTGGCGTGTTCCGATACGACCCGCGTTTGATACTGAAACGTCGGCGTACTGCTAACGGTCTACGTAGTTGCAGCGATACCAGGCTATTCCTATACATGGGTAGTCTCGTGTTTTTCAAGTGGCAAATCTAATATTTCTGAATAATCGTGAAAGTAATTCTGATAAGTACCTATAACCTGTCCAAAGTCTGGTTATTGACAGCCATTTCATAATAACGATCAAGTATATAAGAACGGTCCGGATACATTTCCTCATTGGTGCGGACTTGACCCTATTTTTTATTTATATATTATATTTATTAATTTTGTACACAGAGAAAATACCAACTCAAAAAAAACCTTCTACCTAGGCGGGTGGAATATTTAGCGGGAAAAATTATATAAATATATGGCCTAACACATTTCTTGGTTTGAACGGCCGTTAATTCTTAGAACATTCTATTCGAAAACAGAAGAAGGTGGTTTATAAGCTTCCAAGAGGCAAACTTTGTAAACCAGTGCCGAACAATAAAACGCTGCATCGACTAATGCGCACTGAAACAGTCTTGAACGTGAGTGTTCCCAGTTTCCTCAAATCTTATATCCAAGAATCTGTCTTTTTTAACCTTTTGGCTAAGAAACTTTAAAAAACACTATTACCTTTGTACATCCAAAAATATATGTACATATGTCTTGCTAAATGGTGTATGTTCGATTCCGGAATGTTTCCGGCGTGTTTTGACTATCAACCCATTTCAAACACTATTGTGTATTATACCTTGCAAAATGTTTTTCTTATCTGGCACAGTCTCTTTTGGTCGGGATAATGGCATTAGAATATAGAGCATATGAAAGTCTAATTGACTTCTGACATCGGATAAAGACTAAACAATCTTGATCTAGGCGGAGAATGTAATCCACAATTTACCTCAAAGATTCATACTTTAACTATATTGGCAATACTTTATCACTGAATCATCATCATCAGCCTATCTCAGTGCACTGTTGCACATAGGCCTCCCCCAAAAAAACGTATAATAAAAGCAACACATTTAAAACTTAACAAGCTATTTGCGACCACAACTGGCGATTCTACTTATTAAGAGGTCACTAAACGGTGTTCGATTTCGACTGATGTCGAATTATTTTATAGACATCACTAAACGACATGTTACAATTCATAATGGCTGCTAATTTGTTCCGAGCTATTGTTACAGGTCATAAAATTTTAATTTCTACGCCAGGACTGGTATTGTAGTATCAATACCATCAAAGCTATAAGAATGGCTATAAAATTACTAATAAACGTGTGCATTTTAAAATGAAATAATAAAATGTTTAAGTAACTATTTAATTCACAAACGAATGTGTAAAGAAATTGTCGCCTATCAATGAAATAGACAACTTTCTACGTATTTTTATCTTGCATAGATTAGAAAAACTGTATGTTTCAATTTAATAAAAGAAAATGAAAAACTGTCTGCGCAATATGCGCCTCAAATCATATTTAAAAGCTAACAAAGATCATACATTCCATTCTTGACCTAGATCAATATCTCTCTCAATTGTAGTACTAGATCTAGATGAATTACATAGTTACTGATAGGAAACAGCGTGAAAGCTACTTTAGCGTTAATTTACTGTTTGTTTTCCTATTCACATTTAAAACTGTATCTCTAAACACATGGCCAAATGAATTCCCTCGTTCTCAATTCATTTAGCTCGCGCCATCTGCCCGCGAATCGATAGAACAGCACAAAAGGTGACAAAAAGGACGCGAACAATATGTAACACAGAAAACGCAAGAACAAAATATAACTCATCTCACTCAGCCGACGGACGAGTTGGTCGTTTTTCTGCGCGCTATCTTCATATCCGGACATGGTGAAAACCTCCCTCGACTGCTACGGCTTGCGTTACCCACTGTCACACTGTACAGCGAGACGCTATAAGCGAACAACGAATACGGTGTGACAGTTATCCTCCAATCAACCTTTTTAGACCTAAGATATAACTACACTAGCTTAGCTTCTGCTTTATAGCAATATTTTAAAGAGTAGCAAACCCTGTCAGACAGGCTATGACGATTCTTCTAAAATATCACATCACATCTACAGTTGTTGTCAGGTGGATTCAACTTTAACGTGCGTGGGATTATGTGACAATTTGAGCCCTTTGTTTTATATGATCTGCTTGTCTGTTTATTGCTTCCTCAACATTGGTATTAATTTAATGTAGAGTTGTTTTATAAATGAACTCTCGCTTAACTATTGAGGATCGTTCATAACTTGTCCACAGTGGAACACGTTCTGATTCTGCGTTTGCGTTACACGATATCAAAATCCAGCAAAGGCGCTTCACGTAAACGCAAACGGTGGGGAAACAGCTCTGTGGTATACGTGTTGTCTTTATCTGAAGACTATAAACAGTCTTGACAGGGGGTGCGTTCGACACATTCGTTCGAAATGTTGCAGTTTATCGAAAAATGAGAAAAAGAATGCGGACAAGAGTTTAATGAAAGCGACGCCGGCGTATTCTGAGACACACACGTACGACATTTTGTTGAATGAATACGCCATTACTGTGAACTTGAGCGCTACCGACAAATTTATTGTTACATTTTTTAACACAATATTTAATTAGAACTATGTATGTTATATATAATTTAATATTGACTGCCTCGTTGGTCGGTTTGGTTTCAAGCGCGACTACCGATCGAGAGGTCCTGGGTTCAAATCACGGGTCGAGTACTATTGTATTTTCTAAAAATTAGAATTTCTAATAGTGGCCCGGAGTCTGGATTAGTGCCCGGTGTA
>DWEH01000820.1:0-10558 GCA_018245815.1 Apyrrothrix aesculapus
GTATTGCCATGGCAATACTTATTGGAAACCGTTTTTTTTTACCTTAATGCTATAAATTTCAGTTTGCAAAACGAATTTCCAATACAAAAATATTAGGACTGTGTAAATTATTATATATATTTGCCATGAAAATATATATCTTTACTGTAAAGTACTAACAATTTTAATCATGCAATTGTGTTAGCCCAAGTTAAATGTTTTTGGAAATTTGTTTTGCCCGTCATAACACGATGGTAACATTGTAAGATTTTTTTTCTCCTTTAGTAATATTTGGGAAAAGTTTTATTTGTACCTTTCTGTATTACCTAAGTTTTATTTACAACTAAGCTACATTCTTCCAGTGCACTGTGAGAAGTGCAATGTACGAGTGCCCAGTGGCGACCTCTGTATTAATATTGAACAAATATTTTCAAATAAAGGGAATTACAAGGAAATCGGTTTTGAAATCGCACTCACATATTTTAAGTTTGAAATGAAATATTTGATATCAGTTGATTCCCTCCATAATTGTATTATACATATATCAGTATGCGGAAAAGTTCGATATTTTGTTGGTGACGGCAGTATGAAATTGTTATGCAGTTTGAAAGCAGTGTGTCTGGTATACAACTCAGAGGTTCTGTACAATATTTATTTTTGAACTTAAAGGACTGAAAAAGGACTATATGTATGAATAATACAATTATTATTTATTGCAATGAATTGGAAATGGATTGGAAATTGTTGCATGTTTTTCATTCTTTCTTTTCCAATTTTAGTGTCAGCGATATTTATTAACTGTCAAATTTCGTTTCGTTTGCCTGCCTCGTTGGTCGTGATGGTTGCAAGTGCGACTGCCGATCGAGAGGTCCTGGGTTCAAATCCCGGGTCGAGTACTATTGGATTTTTGTAAGATTAGAATTTCCAGTAGTCACTCGGAGTCTGGATTTATGCCCGGTGTATGGCAATGGGCTCACCACATATTCCATATTAAGACGTAAACGTAACTGGCGAAACGTGGGAGTGTACTACACTCCTCTGCCTACCTCTTCGAGGATTACAAGCAAGATGATGTTACAAATTTCGTTTATACCGACATGGAATTAGGTGAATTTGGAATGGTGTATATTGGAATATCAATATGATCTACGGACGTTCCAATTTGGGACAACATATTTGTATAAATAACGACGTGAAAAAGTTACTTTACCCGGGCACATGCGACGTTCCGACAATTCAGAACGACTACATTACGACAAGTCAGAAATTGTAATGTTTTCGAGATCGATGTTTTCCGTATACTGACCAACCTTTATGTTGACGCAAATTGTTTTGCGCATCGCCAGTTCGTCGAGTTCTTTTTAGGTTATAATATATATTTATTGACTTTTAATTATATTGTCTTTTATGTAGATAAATGTGTTAATAGCCGTACGGCGGTACTTAATGGATGTTTTGATTTGTTGCTATCATATACAGCATGTAAATAGTACCCAATATTGTGAATAAAAGGAGACATATCAATTTGTATATTTTCGTTTTCATGCTTATACCGTGTTTACCCCCAATCCTTGTTCCTTCCCACTGTTGGGCAAATAGTTCTATCGCGATTATGGGTAGCCTGAATATTTCCACGTTGGCAGATTAACGATGACACGGTTAGTGGCCAATTCGCCTGGGAGATTGTTTTAAATAGCGTTTAAGGACTCCGTCGAAATTAAACCATTGGTACTTAACGGTGGGCATTGGGACGGATTGTTTTACGTGCTCTTAAATATTCTCGTATTTTCACGTGTCCATAAAAGCGCACAGTTACAAAAACGCGAATCTGTAATGTTACATAATTATAATGTAAAATAACGTAACATGTAAAATACCTACAATGAAAAAAAAAGTCATCTTGGTCGAATGGTTGCAAACGCGATTGCTGATCAAGAGTTCTAGCGTTCGATCCCGGGATGGGCACTATTGGATTTTTCTAAGTTACATTTTCTAGTAGTGGCTCGGAGTCTGGATTTGTGTCCGGTCTATGGCTATAGACCCACCACTTATAACATATCGGGACGAAAACGTAGCTGGTGAAACGTGGGAGTATAGTACACTCCTCTGCCTACCTCGTCAGGGGTTTACAGGCGTGATGTTACGTTGTTTATGAAAAAAAAACATAATTGGTAAACACTTACATCTTTTACTCAGCGAATGTTAGTTGAGCCGTGGCGTTGATTCTCGGACCGCGCGATGGTCCACATCTGACGGTCTGATATTATAAACATACTGTCCATACATACATCATTGGGATTTAGGATACGCATTTCCATTGAGATTGTCAAAAAACACAAATAATCCATTGTAGCGATGCGCAGCTGTAACTGTTTAAGAAACAACACAAGTTTAAATAGCTTTGTTGCTAATACCTAGGAACCCGGGGCTTCATAATATGTCATATATTTTAATGTCTAGGCAAAGCTTAAAGGAAAATAATCCTTAAATTAACCACCACCCACACAGTTAACAGAGGACGGCTTCCGCAAACCCAGTTGCAACATATTTGGAACAACTATACCCAAACATCAAAAGCTTACGAATGTAATGAACAGTATTAAACAACAAAGATATGGGTAAAATAACTTACTACCTCATTGTCAGGTGGCCGTATCAAATCTCGCTGTCCGTCCATAAGTTACGTTAATTTGCGGCGCAGCAAAATACCTATTAGGGCACAATGCGTACGCGCCGCCCACACCAACGGGAGCAAGTGTCGCTGCGCCCTTTGAGTTGCACAAAGAAATGGTCGACTTCCACAGAATAGCTGGCCCTTTGGTCCGTTCTGTGACCGTTTTGGTGCAATGAATAAGCCACGTGTGTAACGGTATGCTTGGGCGCACAATTTATTGGATAATTGTTCACGAGAATGGGCTTTTAAAGAGCTGTTACTTAGTATGATAATCTGACGATTGTCTTTATATGTATGACTGCCTATGCCTATGACTGCCTCGTCGGTCGTGTTGGTTGCAAGCGCGAATCGAGAGGTTCTCTGTTTTAATCCCGTTTCGGGTACTATTGGATTTTTCTAAATTAGAATTTCTAGTAGTGGCTCGGAGTCCGGATTTGTGTCCGGTGTATGGCAATAGTCTCACCACGTCAACGTGGGAGTGTACTCCACTCCTCTGCCTACCTCTTTGGGGATCACAGGCGTGATGTTACATCTTTATATGTAGGTACATTGTTACTATTATAATTAATATTTCGCACATGACCATGACATGACCAAAAAAGAATACAAATACATGTGTTTATATGAAATTTAGTGAAAATTCTGGCTGATATTCGAGTAAAGGAAGGGCTAGTCTCACAAAGCCACTATTTCGAGAACGGAACTTTGTCACTATTCCCAGTTGAAACGCAATTGCGGCTAAGCTGTTCGTTACGCGTAAAGCTCTTTTACCATTTTTATTAAATTATATAAAATAAAATCTTTAACATTCCGCAATAGAGCAATTACTAAATGAGATTCAAAGCATCCAGAATTGTAAAGAGGCAGTACGATATAAAAATATTTGCCGTCTCTCTAGATAGAAATTTCACATATCATTGTTTTGGTAAAATTTTATCACTCTTCAATAGAGCAATTTTACAGTGCGAGTTTCAGAGCTCTAAAAGTTCTAAAGAGGGAGAGCATTAAGGAAGTTTTCGTCTCATTACGAAGATATCAGACTTATTTTTTCAACATAAATATATGACTGCCTCGTTGGTCGCGTTGGTTGCAAGCGCGACTGCCGATCGAAAGGTCCTGGGTTCAAATCCCGGGCCGAGTACTATTGGATTTTTCTAAAAAATTAGATTTTCTAGTAGTGGCTCGGAGTCTGGATTTGTGCCCAGTGTATGGCAATAGACTCAGCACCTATTCCATATTGGGACGTAAAACGTAACTGGTGTAACGTGTAAGTGTACTACACTCCTCTGCCTACCGCTTCGGGGATTACAGGCGTGATGTTACGTTTTTTTACGTGTTACGTATAACTATCTTATCCTGAGACATCTCCATCTGCCCATCTGATTCCAAAAAAAGCAGCGCTTGTGTTAACCAGACGGCTAATAACACTACACGTATACCATAGAAATATATATTTATATAGATATACAACTTTTTTTTACATCCAGACAGAAAAAAATACTTTTATTCATCACACAAACATTTGTCGCAAGCGGGAATTGTACCCCGTGCTCAGCGGTCAGGTTCACTAACCTAGGGGGCCCCTAGGTCCAGCCCTCAATTTTGATACACTTTTGTAACCCACGTTAATAAAAACGTTTATGAAAGGTACATTAAGGGTACGAAAAAATTTAGGATCATCTAACTATCCAGCAACATATTCATTAATAAATACACTTTTTCAAAAAATTTGCGGTTCACTTACTTGTTTCGTAATCCTTGCAAGTATCTTTTAAGTCTTCTGTTTCTTTTAACATGGAATTTTCTAATACTCTTATCTTATTAATACCATCGTAATATAAATGCACCTTCTGTAATTCTTCAGCCATTTTAAAAGCAATATATTTAAGCTAAAATAACAAACTTAACCAAATAAAATATTTGTTTAGTGGCGAAAATAGATTATAAAATTATAAGCTTCAGCACTATTCAGCTCTCCACTGCTTAAACATATTATATTGTTACTTTATTTGAGTATTTCATTGCCTAGCAACCGGCAATATTCATATTATTACGTTGTACTAAAGTGACATCATGGAAAAGCGAAGATAATTTAATCACATTAGTAATTGAAAGACTGAAAGAAGAGTATCATACCGTTATCGTATAAACTGTAATATTTATATTCTTTCTAAACACATAGCATACTTTTGAAACATTATTATTTATTAACGTCCATGTGCGTAAAGTCATAAAATATTTAATTGAAAATTTCAGTAAAATTTTACTAATGCAGCTTGATTTTAAATATAGGTTGGATATTTATATATTTAACCATCATCTGGCAGCTTCAAAAGTAAAAATGTGTACATGGATCTTCCACATATAATTATGCTGTTAAATAATTGTTATACTAAAATAAAGGAATCCACTGGTACGAAACATTAGATAAAAATAATAGTACTTCAAATAGATCAGTCAATGTCATATCGTGAGATGGTGTTTGTTGTGGAACAATATTATCAAGAAATACAATAATTACTGAGTAGTTTCGTGAACGTTTTATTTATCGTAATAATTATGTGATACATAGTTCTATTATTAATAGGGTGACTTCTTAGACCAAAGATTGCATGTTAATATCACTTAAAGTTGTGTTTATTGTAATATATATGACACATATGACCTATTCAGTTTCATAAGTTCATTTCCTTTGTGTATGTAAACAATTTGGACGAACTCACTTAATTAATTTCCAATATGTGAAGTCGTGAAAAGTGTGTGTGTCGTTTTCATTTAAATAAACCATTCAGTAGTTCTAGTTAACTTCGAATTAATAAAAAAAATTGCCAGTATGGAGGGGCTCAGTCAAAATGAAAAAATTATTTGGAACTCGTGGGATCAAAAGTCACCAAGGGATATGGTCAGAGAAGCAGCCGCAAAGGGCACACACATTGATTTAGCAATAAAATACCTTACGTTTAAGAATAAATGGAATGAGGAAACAGCTAAGGACTGGTTTTTAACCGAGGTTAGTTTCTATAGATTTAATTATTAGAGCATGTGGTTATGTCCGGTGTTAGGTTTTGGCACTCAATTTACTGTTTTATTATTTACTTTAGCAGAAATATATTTAAATAGTGTGCTTTCAACTTGAGTGGTTTATTAGTATCATTGTAAATTATTTTTTTAAACTGTCCACAATAGATTCATATATTAATCAAGTACTTAATAAGTGGAGTCCAAAAGTCCAAAGTATCTGAAACTGGAGTTTGTGTATGAAG
This sequence comes from Apyrrothrix aesculapus, assembly GCA_018245815.1. NCBI lineage: Eukaryota > Metazoa > Arthropoda > Insecta > Lepidoptera > Hesperiidae > Apyrrothrix > Apyrrothrix aesculapus. The sequence continues at coordinate 5,917 of DWEH01000820.1, forward strand.
AGAATGCTGAGTATAGAATAAGCATGTCAGATCTATAAGGATAGAAATATTTGGCAACTGGTGCTCACTGTTTATCCCGTAAGGGACCTGGTGTGATGATACAAGAACAATAATAATAAATGTATTTATAGCATATGGAAATTTTTAGGTCAAAGCCTGGACAGTCCAACTTCTAACCCGAAAGCAAATATTTAAAGTATTGCACATATTGAATAAAGTTAATATCAATCCAGAAGATCACTTGATGGAGCTCGCTCGGACATCTCCACAGATTGAATATCGTGACTTTATAGTCAACCATTTAGAAAAAATGTCCAAACATATGATACCTGAAAACCATAACAATTGGTGCAACTTCAAGAGGCATTGGCATTTACTGTGCTATCTAGAGAAGTCCTTTGAGGTTGATGGTACATTTAAACAAAACAAAGTTTTTGGCTCTGGTACTAACAGAGTGTTTGTCAATGAAAGTGAAATTAAAGAGCTCACTATAGAAAAAATACAAAAATATCCACCAGATTGGAAAAGTAAAATTGCCATTGCTTTGTTTTTTGAAACATTTGGTAAGATTTTATAATGCTTTATAACAAAGTACATATTACACAATTGCCTAAATATTTTTAAATTTATGGTAATGAAACTCAGTGTGCATAGAGCTCTGAATTGTTAGTTTGTAGTGTTGTATTCTAGTATGCCACTTTTAATATCATGTTGTCATAAAGAAAGGATTAATTAGCATCAAGTAGACATATTAGTACTACACTCCTCTGTCTACATCTTCAGGGATTATAGGCGTGATGTTAAATTTTTTCTTAAGTAGACATAGAAAAGACTGACTAGACCTAGACTGCTCATACATATGCCAGACATAAAACAATACAACAATAATATATGTGCCTTTAGTAAAGTTTAAAGACACTTCTGTGATCAATGAGTCTTCTTGAAAATATTGAGTCATCATTAAATAAAAAATGTTTATTTTATTACTGAGCTATGTTTGCAAAATTATTCAACCAACTTTCACACATTTATTTGTTTCTGTATGTCTAATTTATGTAAATATATTTTAAGAATTCACATTGTTGGAGTTTTCATCGCCACCTCAAATGTGGAACTACCTAATAGAACAGAATAAGGCCATGATTTTGGTACGCTGGATTAATGTACAGATGTCGGAAGTTGTTCGCGACATGAATGCGCGATATCTCTTTTTTACAAATGAAAATTTCGCCGACAAACTTTTAAACATCGACACGAAAGGATTTCATAGAGATATTTTAGAGAATTTAGACAATATATTTCGTACTTGGCCGATCACAAATGAAATGATCGAAATTGTCGCCAAAACATATTGCTTCGGTTATACGAAAATGTGTATTTATGATACACTATGTTCTTATGGGATCGTTGCCGAAGAAGAGCGTAAGGAATTGTGCCAAATTATAGCGAGATTAGCGCGAACTCAAAATTTGAAGCTCATTGATGAGATACTGTCAGAATCTTGTGCAACGATCACTAAGCAAGATTTTTATTTGGAGTTAGCAAAATATTGTGTGAAAAATAAATTGTACAAAGTGTTGACGATGTGTATTGACAGTCACATATTGGACACAGATTTGTCAAACGTTGAACAGGAGGCGAGAGATTGCATCGAACTGTGGTTGTTGTTTAAGAGCATAGAACAAACATCAGATAGACAGAGCCATGTTGTGCCAGTATACAAGACGTGCCAGCAAATTGCCAGCAAAGATATTGATAATTATATCTCCTCGAATCCTCATCTTGTGCTAGGCATGATTCTTCTGGACGATAATACAAGCTTGTTTGATATTTTCACGAAAGAAGATTTTTTACAATTTAAGGACTTCAAACTACCAAATAAAGGCTACAGGCATAAACTTCCACATTTGAACAATGTTTTCAAAAAGTACTCCAACAATAATCATATATACGATTGTAAAGATGTCAACGTCTATCAGCTGCTTTCGGGCTACCGTGGGTTAGATGTCTCAAAAATATTCGAATTTCAACTCGTTAACCAGAGCATGAATCACTTGGCCACTGACAAACCTGATAGGCGGAGTTTGGGTAGTCTTCTATCGTCAGATGTTGATATTCGTGCCGGAATAAAGGCCTTATCGCAAAAATCAGTGGATATGCCCGATTTCGCTAATGAAAAGCTAATGAAGAGATATGGATACGTAGCCAAATTAAATCACGTTTATTATTTGAAACAATATCGTCCTTGTAACGCTAGTCAGGCGTTTGTAACTCAACAGTACCAGACGTACAATCGTCTTCAAGAGAAAAGCATAAAGAGTGCCTGTTGTGAAGCTCATGCATTAGCTTTGCAGAATTGGTCCGATCCGGCGATGGCTGCGTGCGCTGTATCATTTATTGCAATGATAGGATGCAACCCTGCGAGGTGCCGGGTCCATATGTCGACCACGCGAATGATTAAACACCATCTTATAAATCGTAAAAATATGAGTGAAGAAAACGCTAATAAAATAATAAATGAATACACGGCTAAACTAATTCAAAGCAACGACGAAGCTGCGAAGTGTATTCTGGAACATTTAGAAGAAATCACATTGACAAAACTGAAAGAAATGCAAGAGAAATCGGGCAAGTTTGACATGTCATTAATTCTTTATGAATCTCAGACTGTGGTCAAGTTTGCTATGCTACACAACTTGCCCTTACCAGAGAGACAACTCAGGGAATTTGTCCGTGACAATTCGTGGTTCAATTTCTTGCTATTCGGGGATGTATTCCGATACCCTTTGGCACAAATGTTACCACTATCACAGGAATTCGAGAAAAAGTCATACGCCGAACACTTGAAGTACATAATGTTGCACAGAAGTAGCGAAGAAGATAAAGAGAGCAAGTCCAGTTCAAGCAACGGACAGAGAAGAATCAGAAGAATGAGTTCCGTTGATTCGGTAAGTTTAGTAGAGTCAATATGTTAAAATATTTTTAAGCGTCATTAAATCCTAAGACTTCTTAATAATGGGTTTTCCAAGGCGTTATGAAGTTGTCCGACCCGCGCATGACTATCGTGAAAGACCTATTAATCTAAACTCTTTTCATTCTGAGAGAGGAACTGGGTTCTTAAGTGGAACAGAAAGATATTGACGATGATGATGAAGATGCAATGCTATGGTTTTTAACAATTATTATCGTGGTTACCAACCAGAACAATCGCCTAAATACGCCCTTCGAGGCAAGATCTCTATATAAATGCGAGCGCACCTGCTGCATAATTTTAAAGATTCCAGACAATCCGTAGCTGTGTCAGAGATGTAAGCAATAATTAATTATTTGCAAGGATTTTATTATGATTCAAGTCTACGCAACCGGCCTGCGTGTATGGACAGCGTGATGAATGTATAAAAAGCATGTTAGGTCTGTAAGGATAGAGATATTTAACACTTGATGCCCGCTGCCTACCTCATAAGGCATCATCATGCCTCACCTGGCATAAAGACCATAAATAGATTTGATAATGTTTTGTTTGCCAGACCCCATCTCACAGTAGTTCGACATCCGATTTTTCCACGGGCCAGTACATGGGTCGGGACCTTTGGGAGGTAGCTGCAGCCTGCCACGGGCCGGAGGACCCGCCCGCCGCTTTGCTACGAGCGGCCTACCATTACAAGGAACCCTTGTTGGTTTTAATCGCCACTTGTTATGAGGTAACATTTTTATATTTTGTTCTGATTAATTTGTGTACTTAGGAAACTGAAATTTGTTTATCTTATAAGTAACGGGTACACTTTTTGAATTGACTATAATCGTAATATATAAAACCGCTGATTATTGCAGTCTGGCTTGTAAGCAGAAGAGAAGTACCGAAGCCCTGATAGAAATATTTAGTCGATGTTTATTTCATTTATCGCGTATTTGAACCATGTTTGCAGGGCTTTACCCATAAGGCAATGTAGGCAATATGCAAGGCAACGAGAAAAAAAATTTGAAAATGTCTCAATTAGTGAAAATTTAATTTGAAGATTTATATCCTTGATGACAATATTAGGACATACCTTCGTACTGTAATAAACAAATATCTTAATTATGAATATAATTGCATTATGGTACAAAACATGTATTTTAGTAAGTTAGAAAAGCGTAAAGGGGCCCCGAGAAATGTATTACCTAGAGGCCCTGACATGGTTAATCCACCCCTGCATGTTTGTAAGTATTATTGACACTTATTGACAACTCATTTTTAGCCAAACGCACTGGACGTTTTGTGGGGACATTGGATTCTGACTTCTTTGGAGAAGACAGGCGAAGGTCGAGGTATTTCGAAGGCAGAAATAGCACAGCTACTTCCATCGCAACCATTTCAGTACGTAGCCGAAATCTGTCTGCAGGAAGGCTATGTGACAACTCTTCACGAATCCATGCTCATATTTATGCCTGTGAGATACTTTTACCTACTATGGCTTTATTTTTTAAGTTTTCTATTTGGAACTGACTGCCTCGTTGGTCGTGTTTGTTGCAAGCGCGACTGTCGATCGAGAGGTCCTGGGTTCAAACCCCGAGTCGGGTACTATTGGATTTTTGTAAATTAGAAAGTCTAGTAGTGGCTCGGAGTCTGGATTTGTGCCCGATATATGGCAATAGACTCACC
>DWEH01000821.1:0-10553 GCA_018245815.1 Apyrrothrix aesculapus
ATAAGTTTTTTTAAATAAAATTATACCGTCTCTACATTGTGTGGTTCGAAATCGTCAATTAGTAGGGTCAAAGATAGAATACGTTTAAAAATTTGGTAACTATTTCATTAAAGTCACATTAGCGTTTACATAGATTTTCGTGATGGTGTAAGTATTTTGCGGGTCTGAAATAAAAAAATGAGAGGGAGAGAAAGGGAGATCAGAACTCACCTATTTTGGGAAAATACGTTAGATACTTACTGTTGCGGGAGTCGGAAGTCTCCTAAACTAGCTTGCATGTATACAGCGAGTGATGAATGCAGAAAGAGCACGTCGGTACTGTAGGGATAGAGATACTTGGCACTTTGTTCTCTCTGCCAACTACGTAAGGAACCTTGCATGATTATATTATAATAATACAAGATAATTTTATTAAGTTTGTGCTTACCTTGGTACGATAACGCGAGTACCTAAATCCTATATATTTTACATATATCACGCCTATTTCGTTTAGTGGTAGACATTACTATCAGTTACATTCTTTACAATATTCTTCCGCATCCTCCACTTTCATCAAAGTCGTCATACGTCCTCGTCTGTATAGTAATTTTATATACGGTTATAAAAAATGTGAGTAACCAGTTATTCCCGATTACTCTTGGTAAACAACCTTGTGTCTGTCCGCGCGTAGTTTCACACGCGTGGTTCGTGCGCATCGGTTGTAAAACCGCAACCACCGGCAACGGCTCTTCCATTCACTGCCTTTGAACGAGTGACTGAATGAAGTTCATTGTTTTTTTTTAATGATTGCACAGTATGACTGTTATTAAGATTTTACTTAGTTTAAATGTGACATAAATGTAACATTGCGCTCGCAATCCCCGAAGAGGTTGGCAGAGGAGTGCAGTACACTCCCACGTTTCATCAGTTACGTTTACGTCTCGCAATGTAATAGGGTAAAGCGAATTAGTATAATATTATGTATAAGTTGTTTAATTGTTATTTACATGAAATTTAGCGGCTATTTTAAGAGATACAGATATGATTAAAAATTAAATTTAAATTATACACAGCTTTTGTTTACGCATTATCTCGTTTGATTTTTATTTGTAGAAATTCCATTACTCGCAATATTAATTTTGATCTATTACACGGCCAGCATAAACAAAATTGTTTTAAACACAAAGATCAGCAAAGCGAATCGTTTTACCGATTTGGCATTTCACAACTGTTCGTTATTCAAACTGAAAATCGCTTGCCAAATCTTTGTTGATAAGAGCGATATTTTAGTATGAGAGATACATTAAAGGTCCGAAAGGTTTAGCAGGTAGTGCGCCGCACGCGGCGCTCTAACACAACCCAGGAAGTGGCGCCGCGATCACTACCAGCTGGTCAAGTTGGATATGATCTAGTTTTTGTCTCCGTCGTTCTAAATTGTTTACGTAACTGTTTGGATTAACACCATATTCATTTTTGAAAAATTTTAAACTTTCAATTGCGAGTTGTTTTCACTTTGTGTCATATAATATTTAATTTATTTATTATTTTTATAGTATAATGCTATATTCAACAGTAAAACAAAAGATTAAATACATTCAAGTTCACTTTATTAAATGTTTTGTTTATACATGTATTTGATAGTATATTTAACGTAAAACAGCAAAATATATAAACCATTACATTTAAAACAAGACGCAGATAATCAGCTTATCGCGCTATCATATTTGCTATCAGCAAACAGTGCGCGTGGGAACCGAGCGGCCCGCCTCGTCACACTGCCCACCCTAACAGAGGGATGGCTAAATGGTACTCGCGGAGGGAACGGGGGAATACCGCTTGTTGATGGATTTATGCGGACGTTAACTGATGCTGCTGGTTGGCCGTATATGACATTTTAATTTGATCGCGTATTAATAGGCTTTTTATTATTAAGCGTTATTTTATTAATATCTTATTATATATTTATACATTATATACATTTCGAAACAGACTCCGCTTGTCATAGAAACTCATGTGTTGCTTTATATTAAACAAGCAACACATGAATACAACACATATTCTAAATTAGAATGAAATTGATTTAACAATTATAAATTTCAAACTCTATACCGAATTGTTAGTGTCGTAACTCTTATGATAATAATGACATTTACCAGACTGGCTATTGGCTATCGATTCATGCTTAAAAGAAACAAATAACAGGCAAGTAGAATAATTTTACTATAACCGCATAAATAATCGCAAAGTAATTTGTTACTATCTCTTAGCAGAGAATTTGCTACTATTAAAAAATGAAAAACTTTATCAAAAACGTGGATAGACGTCACCAAAGAAATTGATTCAACGTAAAAAAAGCCTAATCTTTTCTCATATTATCTCATCACGCGTGTGCATTGACAACCGGAAACGTCAAACGAAGGGGTTGCCACACCTGTACATAAAAAAACTATAGAAAAACCATAACAAAATCTACCCAAGATATAGAAAACGGAAGGAAGGGGAGATAATTATAGGAAGAGTTGGTAAAACGAAATCAATTTTATTCAGAACACAATGCGATTTTTTTATTTGCATTTTATAACCGAAGTACAATAAGAGACGTGGATTATGAAAAAAATTGGTTTTTAGAAAATGAAATTCAAACTTATCAGTAATGAAATCTTGAACTCATAGTAGGTAGAGGTAACTTGATGTGGAGTGTGACTACAACCAATTTAGTAGTGTTTGAATCAGTATATTTTCTTATTAAAATAACATTGCTTAAATAAAACCCATGACAATTACTCGTATTAATAATGGGTTCAGAAGTTTTAAAGACTTACTATGGATTATAGAATAACCTATTAAACATTTTTATTAAATTAAACAGCATTTTATTAGTTTTTTTAAAAAATAACACGGAATAAGTCTTACTAACTAAATGGTCAGTTAATTTTAATAACCTAACTTTTCTAAAATATTAATTCTTCAGGGTGTATTAAAAGCCAAAACTGTTCTGACTTCCACCATCTGTTCCTACCCCTTGGCCCGGTGGCCCAGTGACTCGCCCCTCGATCCAACTCTCGGATAGCGGATCTTGATCCCTTCACTAAGGAACACCGGAACCGGGGTTCCCGTTACGCTACCTCTCTTTCGCACTTGTGGCTTTGACCGACATCTCTTTCTACTTGTTGCGTAAGAAACACGTGAGGGCTTTGTGAATGGTTTTCTTTTTATTCGTACGTGGTTCATTTATACGCAAATTATAGTGGCATCTGCGCGCCGACAAAGGCGTTTGTCTGCCGATCGTATTAATATTACTCTCACCCGTCTGTTATAAAATCGAAAGATATTTTTTATTTTACGTCTGTTTATACCTGTTTGCAAATGTAAGCTGGCGACTTGATTGTAACTGGTCACTATTGAAAATGGACATATACAAGTACAAGATCATAAGAGCCGAAAATGTGTCGGCCTTGAAAAATATTTTTACTATACCCGTCTTCTAGAACCTCGTGTCGACTTTGTGAATTTTTAGTACAACATAATCACTAATCCTGTACACATTATGCTAGAAATTCGCGTTATTTGTATGCTATTAATCACACAGAGAGACCAAACACATAATGCACATGTAACTTAATTATTCAAAGTTTCGCTCGGTCCGGAACCGAACGCTAAACTTTCTCTTTAGTAGATTTTATCGATTTGAAAAACAACATATCTTGTCCTATCGAATTTCCATCTGAACTCATATTTATAATGAAATTTGGAAATCCAAGCAGATTTTAGTCCATTACTCGTATGTGATTTTGCGCTTGATCAAGCACCTTACTTGATCAGAAGGGTATCTTAACATATTTGAAGTATATTTTTCATAAAACTAATTAATCATTGTTGTTTCTAGGTCTCGATACCTTCGCTTACGATCCTCAAAGATATGCAATGGACTATCACAACATCGGCTTCCGAGAGTGCGCCGCTGAAGTTGCCAGATACCTGGTCAGCTGTGAGGGCCTTGACATCCAAGATCCTCTGCGCCTTCGACTCATGAGCCATTTACAATGCTTCGCGGCGCAGAGAGAATTAGCGACGAAGACAACAAACTGGGGATATCCTCAGTATCCTGCCCCCGTACCTGCACAGCATCAGCACGGGTATACGGAATTGGGACACAGGCAAGACCCTACGACATCAGCCGCAGCAGCGACTGTAGCAGCACCTACCGCGATAGCAGCGCCACTATCTGCTGCACCTGGCTATCCCCACTACCCCCCAGCCCCGCCAGGCCCACCGGGGCCACCTGGGCCCCATCCTGCCCCACCAGTCCCGCATTACCCCACCCCATATCCACACCATCCTACGCATCACCAATACTCCCAGAATAGTTCGAAACCTTACCGACCCTGGGGCGCAGAAGTAGCTTATTAACTTTTAATACCTTTGAATTATAATGGACCATAATCTAAGCAACGAAATAGTAGACTGTTAGTTTTAGTCCTAAAAGGAATTTAATTAAATTCTTCGATGGAGAAATACGTCATTAAAAATTTGCCCGAAGTGAAAAATAGTTCTTTTATTATGACTGCTTCGTTGGTCAAGTGGTTGCGAGTGCGACTGTCGATCTAGAGGTACTGGGTTCAAATCCCGTGTCGGGTACTATTGAATTTTTTTAACTAGAATTTCTAGTTAAAATTTCTAGTAATGGCTCGGAGTCTGGATTTGCGCCCGGTGTTTGACAATACGCTCAACCCCTATTCCATTATGGGGCGTAAACTTAACTAGTGAAACGTGGAAGTGTATTACACTCCTCTGCTTACCTCTTCGGGGATTACACGCGTGATGTTACGGTTGATGACCTTAGTTCTTCTCATTCTGAGGATAAACCATGTTTAATAGTCAAACGATATGATGATGAGTTGGCACTGACATTCCAAGTGCAAGGGTTCAACAGTGCATGAGGTACTAAATCATATTTTCAAACTTTAGTTGTCTTTTCTGATATAACTTTTAATTTATATAAACCACGTAAATTGTTGTGATCTCAGAGTATAAAAATGTCTAAATTATACATATTTAATAATGTTACTTGTAAATTGTCAAATATTTAATAAGTTGTGTGATATGATATAGTATATGAATTAAGTTTATAATAAGTTCGACGAATATGGGACCAAAAACCAAGCTTTAATGTTAACAATAAAAAACACAGTTAAATGATAAGACTGCCCATTTATGATGATTACGGAGATACAGGAATAATAATTACAAATTTAAAACGTATAAGTTCATATAAATTTTTTTGACAATTCCCTTACGCGTAAAATACAAGTGAAGCATTAATTACATTCTATTACGAGGCGTATTACAAATGGGACTATTACACATTTTTTATATTGTAAATTGTTCAAATTAGGTTATATTCCAATAGAAAAATTGGCTTAATTTAAAGGTTTTAAAGATTCATTCCTATTTTACAAATTGTGAATAAAAATATAAAATGAAACCATAATAAAATGACAATTTTGTATAGCCTTTATACACAATTTCCATATGCTTTTACAACATCAATCCTATTTTTGTATAAATGTCAAATATCAAAATTATAAATAATATTTGAAAATTTTTAGAGATTTTAAAATTAACACTGTATTTTGTGATTTACGCACTCGGTTGTGAAGAAAGTTATTTAGATAAATGTATTATACAATGAAAGTATATAATTTGTGTATATACGAAGTGGTTGTATATTTGCTATCTATATACAAGTACATGGAAGCAAAGTTATCCATATGATACTTTGACAAAAAATATGTAAATAACAGAAATACGATTATGCTTGTGGTTGTTGAAAAGAATTAAATTATTTTTGATATATTTTATTGCTTTATTTTTGTTTGTTTGTATCTAGTACTAGAAGTAGTAGACTGGCTCCAGGCTACTTAATGCTAAGTAGCCATTGCAGTGTAAGAGCTAAATCGGGAACCCTCGCGTGTCTGCTACCATCCCCTTTTAAACTGAAACGTAACAAGGTAACCAACATTGTATATCAGCAAATGTATGTGCCGGGATAGTTTCTCTACCTACAGCAAATCCTAGACAAAAATGTTCTGGCACTTTTAATTACTCTGTATATAATATTTCGTTTTAAATCGTACCTTCCTACAAAATTGGGAATGGGACACTAAAGACAATTAGTTATTCTTTTTTATATTTTAGAAAGGTGTTGTCTTTTTTAATATTAGAATGTTTTTTAGTCAAATTTGGCAACCAAGCATACGGGCCGCCTAATGGTGAGTGGTGACCGTCGTTTGTAAATATTCACAACATCAGAAGAGTTGCCAATGCGCTGCTGGAATTCAAGGAGAGCTTTGTCCACGTCTTACTTGAAGAGCCCTTGTTACAGTACTCCGGGAAAACTTCGCAAGAAAGACCATACATTTTATCATATCATAAATGCAAAATTTTATTACTCTATCCAATTTCAATCGTTTCTTATAAATACTACACCTTACATCATACGGTTATATGTTTATTTCTGTATATCGTCACGCTAGGTCTCTTACGAGGTAGGCAGCTAGTAATATAATTAGTTATACGAACAATAACAGTATAAAGTATCACGTTCCATTTTTAAGTAATATAGGTATAAGTATGTATGGCAATAGACTCACCCCCTAGTCCATATTGGGACGTAAACGTAACTGGTGAAACGTGGAAGTGTACTAAACTCCTCTGCCTACCTCTTCGGGGATTACAGGCGTGATGTTACGTGGTAAAAGCCATGACATTGTCAAAAGAATACGTTGTAATTAAAATTTTAAGGAATGTTTCAATTACGTTTTAATGTTTGAGCATAACGTTTGAGAATGTTGATATAGGTAATACGGCATTTTACAACAAAGTTTTTTTTATTTTTCTAATTTATACCTAGGGATAAAATAAAATGTTAAATAACTACTATTTTCTTATTCGAATTATTGTTTGAGGCCCCTGCAAGAGCATGGCCCTGGGTGGTTCCCCTATTCGTCCCCCTAAAGCCGTCATTGTGTGTAGTTCAAGAATTTCTCAGTTGAACCACCTCTAAGCTATGGCTTATTTTGTTTTGGCCGTGCAGTTCTAAGTGGTAGTCAAGATCATATGGTCTAGCTAAAGATATCTCTAGCTTTCCGCATTTAACTGTGTTCTTCCAAAAAAAACAGGTACAGCAGGGAAAATCTGACACACAACCAGTCTAAAATCTTTGTTTCCGTTTACTAAAATGAGATTGGTATTTCTCATTCCCAGCTAATAGAGAAGGCCTAGAACTGCCAGTTATGGTATTCTACTTTAACAATATTCTGAAAATACTGGACAGGTCAATTACGAAACTGAAATGGGATAAGACCTAGTTCAAAAAACACTGTTATTGGCAATTTCTTATTAATTATTAATCTTAGAATCGCAAATCGATATATTATACTGTCCAGCGAAAACAAAAAAACAATTGATCCTGCCCTAGTACCCTCCAAGCGCCACTTTACCGGACACTGCCTTCAACAGCTAGAGAATGTGCAGTAAAAATAATAAGGAAATCTTTTTCGCGTCATCCTAAACCCATCCCTTGAGTTTCATGTTTTTTAATGGAATACAAAAATATTACTGTGAAATGGTCATTGTGTATGTTCGCGTTCAATTTACCCTTAAAAACTATGTTTCACATATTGTGACCACACAGCAAATGAACACTTACAGAGATATCATATTACAGCTTAATAATGTATTCTTATTGCAAAAGTTTAAACATTGGAGGACTGCATTTGGAGGATTTCATAACAGGTTTAAAAAACTGCTAGACATGTTTCATACAAAAATGATGATCTGATACATATAATTTTCCAGTCCTTAATTCTTGCACAGCATTATTAATGGACATTAATGAAGTTAAATTGAATAATATAAGAAATAAATAATTAAAACAATAGAAAAACAATATTAAACTTTATTTCTGAAACTGTATATATTATTTTGTATAAAAACACATTATATGCAAGGTATAGCAATTAATTACTTAAAATTTGTGCAGTGAGATGATAATATTAATGATTCATGCAATTTATGCTAAACATATTCTGTGCTGTTAGCATCAAAAAGTAGATAAGAAACATTGCCATATACCTAGATAAATTGTTCATTTTACATCAAAATTGAAAGCTTGCCATAAACAATGTACTGGGCTAATTTACACTATGTACACATTTTATTATCTGTGCTTTTCATTATTTCACTTCTCACACAAAATAGAATAATGTGAGCATTACAATGTATCCACTGACTCGGTATAAAAAGAAAATGAAGACTCATGGATAAGAAAACAAGAGTTGAATATCTCATTGCTTTCGATACGGGATTGATCATCCATAGCACACTGGAATAGCTTGTACATATTGTGTGCAGTAAAACAGGAATGTGTTATCAAAACATCTTCTTCTTCATAGCCGTATATCTTTCTGTATACTCATTATAACCTTCTAATAACGCTAGCTGCTTTGGTTCAAACAGATTGCCATCCAAGTTTATTGTATGGATTTTAGATTCTCTTAGTAAGTCCGGTGTAATAGCATCTAGGCTTAGGCAGTTTTCTTCTAATCTCAAAATTTTTAATCGTGGGGCTTGATGCAAGTCTCCGAGATTGGATATCTCATTTTGACTTAAGTTTAGTTCTACGGCATGCAACTGTGCCATCCCGCAGGGCACAACGGGTATTTTATTGCTGGAAATATCAACCACTTCCAAATTAGGAAGACCCAGCAACTGGTTTGGGAATTGTTTGAACTTGTTATTGTTCAAATACACTTGTTTCAAATTAGACAAATTGTCAAATGAGAAAGGTAACTTTGATATATTATTGTACGATATATTAAGTAACTCCAATTTCTTTAGGTTCACCAACGATTCGGGTAATGTTTCTAGGAGGTTCGAACTCAAATTGAGTTGCTTCAGTACCTTAAATCTGCTAATATCATCCGGTAAGGACGATATTTTGTTCTTCGATAAATCCAAATTTCTCAAATGGTCCGACAAATCCAATACTTCAACAGGTATGTCTTTCAATTTATTGTTTGATATTTGCAAAACACCAGTCTTCCTGGCGGTTTCATAGTGTTGTTTTAGGCCCGAATTACCCATTTATACTTTAACAAATATACATTTGTTTAAAACCGCAGTACAAATTGATGAGTAGAATAAAATTTAACACGTCCTATTTATTATGACACTTATTTTACTCAAACGAATAAGACATTAAAAACGTAAATCATAAATGTGAAATTCTGAAAACAAATGTCATGTCACTTATCCTTCTCTGTCATATGACAGATTGTTATCATGTGACAGTGACATAACAGAATAGACAAGCAATGCAGAATATAAAAAATAACTAAATAAATCCCAAGTTAAATAACGCAATAAATGATAACATAATAATTAATGTATATGATAAAATGTACCAGAATTAAACAAAGACTAGCCTACCGGTCTAATTTTAAATGGCTATGAAGGGTAATTAGAGCGATTGTAGATATGATTCCAACCAGCACAAAAATTGTCATTACCAGCCACGACTATATGAGTATTTACCCAGTTTGTAAAATTATCTATATGAATTTTATTTAGAAATCCGGATACGTAGTTTATGAGCTATGTAACTACCATAGCAATAGCTTTACAAAGGATCAGATAGTTATGTCTGAACCTGTTCCAAGATCCTCAAATATTAACATAATCAAAGTATAGCGCTGGAAATATAAATAACGAACGTTAGTTTGTTCCATGATTTAAGCAATAAACAGGAAAAGAACAAGAACAAGTTGTCGTTTGTTACATATTCAAAGTAGTGCCGTAGTAGACATTATCATTAAATTAGAACTATTACGTGACCAATTTAAAAATGAATTATCGATTCTAGCGCCTGGACAGCCTGCTATGGTCATTAGTTCATATGAAAGGGAAATAAGAAATATCAGGAAGTCCAATTTCTTTAATGAAATTTGTTTGACATAATATGCTAGAATAAATAAGAAAATTATTCTCTAGTGCTTAATTTATGTCTCTCAGTCTATCTAGACTTAACAAATATTCGCTCACCCCACGATAGTCAATTTCATAATGTAACTTACAAAATACTGTAAAACATTAGGTAAATACCAAAAAATGACGAATGGCATCTACACGGTAATAAGCAATTAATCGACAATGATTTGCTTAGAAACCAACAATAATATGAAAATAAACAAAACGAAACATTTACTGGTATTCTAACAGTGCGATGTAACTCAAAACAATAAAATATCCATATGAAGTCTATTCGAAACGTAACACTTATCGGAGAAGCATTATTTCAGGTAAAGTCAACAATTATTTGTATTGTATTGTTCTTTTTATTATTGTATTAATGTATGCAAGATTTATTTCAGTAACTTAAATAACATTTATTGGTTTTAATGCACTGTTTTCAAATTAAATTTAATTATTTTTTGTAACGTAACATCACACCTGTAATCCCCGAAGAGGTAGGCAGAGCAGTGTAGTAACACTCCCACGTTTCACCAGTTACG
>DWEH01000822.1:0-10551 GCA_018245815.1 Apyrrothrix aesculapus
GACGGTGAGTCTATTGCCATACACCGGGCACAAATTTAATTCCTGTATATTTCTCATTAAAAAGCTATTCCTTTTCTTAGTTATTATTTTTATGTTATGTTCGAATCGTATGACCGTTGCAACAATAAATTGTATCTAGTAAATTTTTCGTGTTTGATTTTTAAAGCTACCTTCATCACAACTTTACATTTCGAAAATATTTTTTGCGCAAATAGTTTCCAATAAATCTTACCTATTCTTTTCAATGCCATGTATTAGTCGTGATAAGTAAGCAAATGGAAACGTTGGATTATAAATGTGTCTGGTCTGATTTTATGTTAGATTTTGAGAACTAAGAACTAAGAAGATAAGAACTAGTTGAAAACTCATAAAATACATAGTTACACCGTTTAATAAACATGGTTTTTCTCTCATTACAGCATTACAGTCACGACTATATACCTAACTGCGTAAATTCAATTAGATTAAAATGGATTCATAAGTTTACCCATGAACGCAATGTAATCTGCAGTACGGCAGCCTACTGTCTAACGATATTGGTGTAATAATGTACAGCATAACTCCTTAGTATGGTTAGGTCGGTGCCAAAGTAGCTTCCAGAGAGTGAAACGATTGGGAAATATGATAATAATAATAATCTTTATTCACAGAACATGGGGATATTAATAATATTTATTACATACAGTGCCTATGTTCGGAGATAACGGCATGCGAGAAATCATTGTTCATAGCGGCTTGCGGAACATATTGTTACGAGCCGGGATTCGGATGAAATGAAATACGCCGATTAAGTCGCAGGAACACACTTTAATAATTATCGCTCCGAAATAATCACGGCTCGTTCACTCGTATGTTTGTATCGCGTATGTTAACTCGTCGTGTCGTCAAAACGAATTGAATCCCGCAGCCGAACACGCCTTCCTTTTATAGTTCAATGAACGTTCTGGAGTGCTTTTCCAGAAACATCGCGTGCAATGAAAATACGATCAGGTGTTGCGAGCTACTCGACGCTAGATGGCGTTACTTGCACGGAGTTGTAGAAAATTCTAGAGCTTAGTTTCGTTGCTTCATGTACATTTACGCGACTCGAAATTTCTAGCAACGACTAGTACTGTGTTCTACTGTGTTCGATTGCGCAACAATACCTACAGAATATTGGACTATTTTATGCGTCTTTATAATTTGGTAATTAACAATAGGTGATCTAACCTAAAAAAAATATTATTGACCAAAATATTCTTCAATTCTATACACATTTATAATGAGTAAATAATCATAATTTAATAATCTTGTCTTCTGGCAACTTATTAAAAATGTTCATACACATGCATACCAATTTCGTTGGAGCAGGGAAATTCTTGGTATAAAATTGAATACTATATGAGTTGCATATATATGTAGTGGCATCCGACTAGGTTGGAATGAGAATAGGAGAGTGATGAAATTGTGAAGTAGAGTAGGGTCGACCTATAATTGGATTAAGGTTTATATAAGTACCGGTAATTAAGATTGAGACATACGCTATCGGCTCCCGACATTGGAATACCCAAGGTCAAGTAGTCAACAGAAAGAAACATTGGAATTGAAATTTTTTGATGCATTCTTAAACTCCTTTCTTAAAGTTAATTAAAAATCTACCCAAAACTATCTAGGCGATAATCACCTTACACCCTATTACAAATCTTAGAGATACAATATTTGAACGGCACGAAAAGATTAAAATAATAGACTCCTACATTGCATATGTGGATTTTATTTATTAGGCTATTAGGAATGTAATGATATTTTGTATGGTTATCAATGAAACTAATAAAAAGGAATTAACAGTACAAAATAGCGACAAGGGAATGCTAGGAGTGATTGCTCCCAGACCTGACTGCTCTATTGAGAGCCTCTCAATGAAGATAAATATAGGATTAAACTAAATTTACTGCACCGAATTATTACAAATCCATTGAATTAAAAGAATCTGCGGAATTACCTCATAATGATAATAGAACTTCATACGTTGCTCATTTCGTGGCGGTCTTCAATGTATATTCCTTTCATCTCGTTAGACCGGCTCTGTCGATTTGTTTTCTTTCAACAGGCATATTAACATGTTGATTGGAAGACGTGTGCTGGTCATTTTTATATATAAATCCAGTTTTTCTTTCTTATATCCGCAATGCAAATTAAGCGTGTGTTGTTTTGGCTGCGTGTGTTGTTTTACCGACAAAACGATTATCTCCGTTGCTACCGTTCGGCACCCATTCGTACCGCCCAATGTCTCGGTCAGCGTTCAATGTATCGCGGTTCTTGTGAATTTTCCAAATTTAATTAAAGTTGATGTGAAATCTGAAACCCGGTGGTCACAAGTTATTTTTCTTTTATAGGCCGGACGAGAGCGACAAATAAACAAAAGAGGACTTTAAAGGCGGCAAAAGAGGAGACTGAGACGATGTCTAAGTTAGTAATACGCGAAAAGCCTCCGCCCGAGATGCAAAAACAGTGGCATAATTTGACCACTTTACTCAAATATTCGAACGCAACGCCGTTCAAGGATAGAAACGATGCGGGCTATATATGCGCATACTGCTACAAAACGTATCCCGATCCTGACACTTTGAGGATTCACACGAAACGGGATCATGTGACAGAGAAACCGTCATACAAACCCGGGTCAGGAATGAGCAGTTTTGTTGCTTTTCTAGATATTGTAGATTTAAAGTGCACAATCTGTGATATGCCTATGGATAGCTTGAGGACGTTAACGGAGCATTTAGTCAGCGTTCACGAGAAGAAGTACTATCTGGAGCTGACGGATTATTTCCAGCCGTTCAAGTTGACCAACGAGCAGCAGATGAACTGCTGTCTGTGCAATGAAATATTCCATAATATGAAGCTGTTGATGCAACACATGAATAATCATTTTCGGAATTTCATTTGCACTATCTGCGGCGCCGGTTTCGTGAACAGCTTTCGACGCAACCGTCACGAGTCGACGCACGTCAAAAAGTCCAGCTTCCCTTGCAAATATTGCGGGCAAGTTTTCGCCGCGGAGTCCAAAAAGAAAGCTCACGTTAATACCGAGCATAAGGGCATCGCTGGTGATAGCGTGTGTCAAATCTGCAAGGCGAGGTTCAAAAACTACTATCAGAAGACCAGGCACATGATGCAAGTGCACAATGTCGAAGGCATCAAGTGTGACAAGTGTGATAAGAAGTTCAATTTGAAATCGAATCTTATGCTTCACATGAGAAGCGTACATCTGAAAGAGCGACCGTATGAGTGTTCAGTCTGCAGCATGGGTTTCTTTATCAAGAGGCACATGATTGGCCACTACATGGCGACGCACACGAACGAAAGGAAATTCAAATGCGAAATATGTGGCAAGGCATACGCTACTCAGAACAGCAAAAGAAAACACATGAAGAAAAATCACGGCATCGCCAAGAACTCGATACTCTCTAGCGTGCCGAAGTGAACGGACTGGTTGATTCGATAGCTGAATCTTGTGATGTACCTATTAGACTAGCTAATGCTATTAATGATTATGGATAATATAGATGTGAAGTTATGTATTGCGTTTTATTTGCCTGCTATTGGCAATTTGAATATAGCTAATTAGTTCGTTAATAGCCCAACAATGTTATTAGTTGTTAGCTTCATTTGAAAATCCCGTGATTGCGTAGTTTCTAAGGATGAGGACATAATGAAAATTTTAGGTGGATATCTTGTTTGTGTCTATCGTTGAAAAGTAAAAAAAAAACAGATATTGAAAATACCCACATGAAGATACTTCCAAATGCACAGTGTGAATGGCAAACATTTTAATAGATTCCTTTTCATTGTAGGTATTGGAGGCGACAGAAATGTGGACTTACAGTCTGTATTAAAGGCGAAAATAGAACACCTTATCAAACCTAAACCTAAAAATGTAGAGATGTCGTCCTCTCTCGATGACGATTGGAACATAACAATAATTAAGAAAAATGAACAGAAAACTGCAACGAAACCGCCAAATAGAAAACCATCTGCTATAAGATTGGCTTTCAATAAAAAACCAAGGGGTCACGTAGTTACGGTACTACAAAAGCATTTGCATAACGTTAGAACTATTATATTGCATTCAAACGCCACACCGATGCGAAATTACAATGGCATTGGATACGTCTGTGGATTTTGCACTGCTTGCCATGAAACTCCTGCTGATCTCAAGAGACATACACTGGAGAATCATCTGAAGCCAGAAAGGGGCGAATACATGAGCTATTCACCACTCTCCACTCACACAGTTAAGCTGGACGTAACAAATCTGCGGTGTACAATCTGTGACACAGACGTAGATGGATTCGATCGGATGATAACTCATTTAAGGGGTCACGACAAAAAAATATACACCGATATCGACAATCGTATAGTGCCATTCAAATTTCACAAAGACAAATTGAACTGTGCTGTTTGTTCAGTCGCGTTCGAGAGTTTCAAGATCCTGAGGACGCACATGAATACCCACTATAGGAACTTTGAATGTGAAGAATGTTACGCGCCGTTCATGACGCGTCGAATGTTGCTGAGTCACGAAGCACGACATAAAAAAGGCGAATTCAAATGCTCGCATTGTTCCAAAGTGTTCAAAACGTCAAGCAGCAGACATAACCACGAAAGGTTTATTCACAAGGAAGACAATAAGAGGAACAAGTGTCCGTACTGCGGTGAAAAGTTTGTCAGCTACAAATGTAAATGTGAACACATGCAGAAGGAGCACGGCGTTGATCCCCCAGTGTACAATTGCATGGCATGTGAAAAGAGCTATTCCACGAGAACCAAACTGACTCTCCACACGAAACGCGTTCACTTGATGGAGCGGGATGAAACTTGCAACGTTTGCGACATGAAATTCTTCACAGACAAGGAGTTGAAAAATCACATGTTGAAACACACGGGCGAGAGGGGGTACAAGTGTGACATATGCGCCAAGTTGTTTGGAAGGAAGTACAATCTGAAGGAGCATTTGCGTATACATCAGAACGATCGTCGTTTCAAGTGCCTCCATTGTGCGATGGCGTTCGTTCAGAAATGCGCCTGGAAGAATCATATGCGCACGATACATACGGGCATTATTTAATCCTATATCTCATTATGTTGTCCTGTATTTTCGGAGAGCTATCAAAAGAATATTATGTATTTCTAAATACATTGGATGTTACCTATATGTCACAATATAAATAAACATTAACATTGGTTATGTTGTTTATGGGTAAATAGTCCTTTGGTGATATATCTATGTCTTTATAATTTTCTAGGAACGTTTTCGGGATGAAACAACTATATGAAATTTAAAATGTTTTAAAAATTTCAATTGAATCGAATAAATGTTATGGGCTCCGTTCTGTGGAAATTATTTAATTTTTACCATCATTACAAATTTTACTCCACAACCTTAACACAGACCGTCAAACAATGTCATTCACTGGCTTTATTAAATGCATATATTGCAGACTCGAAGACAAAAGGCTGATAGTTTTAACGTAAGCGGAAAGATGGAAAATAAGTAACTTGTGCTTTTCTTTGTAGGTTCACTGCGTAAAGATAACGCGGGAACAGGCCAAGATCAAGAGCCTAAGACCTCCAGATTGCTAAAACGTAAGCTGATTGCTAAAGGCAAGTCTGTGAGCGCCAATTACAAAATAAAAGAGACGAGGGAGTTGGAAAAGCATCGTTTTAATATAAGGCAAATATTGCAATGCTCCAACGCAACACCGATCCGCTGCCGAGGTGGCATAGGTTACGCATGTTGTTTCTGCACAAGTCAGTTCCCCGATCCGGCCGATTTGAAGAAACACACCCTGGAGTATCACGACGAGAAGTCCAAAAGATTTTTCATGCAAGGAAAGATGATGTTTTCCTACCTCGTTAAGCTTGACATAACCTCACTTAAATGCAAAGTTTGCGACAGCTGGATTGATTCCTTGGAACAGCTTATCGACCATCTGGTGAATATCCATCAGAAGAGCATGTTCTCCGATATCAAGAATCACATAATGTCGTTCAAATTTACTGACAACTTGCTCAGGTGTATATTCTGTTCGTCGATTTTCAATAAATTCAAAGCGTTACAGGAACACATGAATGCTCACTACAGGAATTACATTTGTGACGTATGTGATGCGGGATTCGTTAATAAAAATATACTGTTGAGTCACGCCGAGAGTCATAAAACGGGGGCTTTCAATTGTGACTATTGCACTAAAGTGTACACATCGTACAGGAGGAAAAAGTCTCACGAGAAATCAGTCCACATGCGCGCGAATATGCTGAACAGGTGTGGTTACTGCGATGAGAAGTTCAAAGATTATCGACAGAAGGAGAAGCATTTATCGATCGTGCACGGAGTCCATGCTATGCCGATGAAGTGCCAGGCGTGTGATAGATCCTTCACAAGCAAAACGGCATTGACAGTTCATACGAAAAGGGACCACCTAATGGAGAGGCGACACGAATGCACCATATGCAACATGAAGTTCTTCGTGACGAATGAGTTAAAGGAGCACATGGTGAAACACACCGGCGTGAGGAAGTTTCAGTGCGAAGTATGCCACAAGGCGTACGGTAGGAGGAAGACTCTGCGTGAACATTTGCGGATCCATGTGGGCGACCGTAGGTTCAAGTGTGAGCACTGTGGTATGGCGTTTGTACAGAAGTGCACCTGGCGTGGACACATGCGAGCGAAACACGGCGTTAAGGTGTAGATCCTTAATACTAACATTTTAAAAAACAGTGGTAGGTTCTTAATAGAAATTTTAATACAGTGTTTCACAATACGTTCCGAGTTTTCTTTTCTATCCATATCGAGAAGGAACGGTTTTGTTTTCTTCTAAAGAATGTGCTCTGCTGCATAATGCTTCAAGCGAAGCGAATCTTTCAGTTATTCATTGCAGCCGTGGAAAAGGGTTTTTTTTTAAATATATATCACTGTCCTATTTTTTTACAATATGTATGACGTGCTGTCGATTTCTAGATTATATCGAGAAAAGTTACAACAGGCAACATTTTAGCATTTTTCTCTTTTGATGAGACTTTCTGAAATACGGAGATTATTAATTCGTTAATTAACGATTTATTCATCGTAATGCACAAGCTGGAAATTCAAATCAATATTCAACAACCCGTAATTTTTTTCTTAGATATCACTTTTAAAATATGACCACCGAGAAATCGATCACTTTGAGACGCGTCTGTGCTAGTAACTTAACGTCACAATAATACCCCCTTTTTCACTGCTTTACAAGAATTTCGCCCGTATATTGAAATTTTTTTAAATTATATTCACGAGTAACAAAATATACCATTTATTGTAATATTGTTACAAATATTATATATTTATTACCACTGCGAAATTGTTATATTATATACATATATATATTTAACTTCTGCGAACTTTACGAGTAATTTATGTATTTCTTTGTAGGTATTCAACAAATGAATGGTAAGGAAACGATAGAAAATGATATTAAATTACAGACTCCGGATCAAAATGAAGATGTTGTGCTACACAAAGAGAGTCATCCACTTGCGGTGGATGTCTTGGCAAATAATGATCTTGGTCATATTATCCTTGACAATATTATTAAGATGTTAGATAACAGTATTAACAGCCATGTAAAAAACAGTGTGGAGATTATCTCAAAGAATAACATAGAAAACATTGATGAGAATACCGTAACGCTCATCTTAGGAAGTACCGTGGAGGACACCGTGAATGACAATTGGAAGGACGACTCTGAAAACAAATTTAAAATTAACATAGAAAACGTCTTGAAGTTGGAGCCCGTTGCAGTTGATGATTTGACTGGCTCGGATACTTGTGTAACCAAATCTGTCAATTCTAAACAAGATAAGAAGAGTGTTATTAAAAGTATGGAGATAGCTAAAAATGAAATTAGTTCCACAGTGTCTGTTCATAATATTCTTGACACTGGGAAGATTAGACGAAAAGTACAGTACGACGACAATACTTGGTTGTACCTTGAACACGAAGACGAAATTGAAGATAATGTTGTCATTTCGAGCGATAAAGTGGATGTTCTTGATATTGAGACGAATTTTTCTCGATTAGTCGTAAAAGAATATGATAAAATTGACCCTAAGGTCAGTGGCATTGTCAATAACAGGAATATATACAAGATGGTACAGGTAAATATAAATAAGAATTTACCATTACAAAAAAGTGGTGATAGCCAAAATCTGAAATTCAAAGAAAACGATGATAAGAAAAATGAAAAGACTTCTGAAAATAATCCGGTTAATCTATACGGTACAAAAGGTAAAGAAAGCACTGAGTCGGGTGACAACATTAGAGGCTTACCAAGTATCGCCAAATTATGTTCAGAGAATATAAATGGCAATGATAAAAAAGCAACGGCCAAGTCTTGTGAATTTCAAATACGTGATTGTATGGAGAACGAGAG
This sequence comes from Apyrrothrix aesculapus, assembly GCA_018245815.1. NCBI lineage: Eukaryota > Metazoa > Arthropoda > Insecta > Lepidoptera > Hesperiidae > Apyrrothrix > Apyrrothrix aesculapus. The sequence goes on from DWEH01000822.1 coordinate 8,454, forward strand.
CCTTGAAAAAACGAATGTCGTTAAAACTCAGGGACGAGGGCAATTACCTGATCATACCACAGAATATGACAGGCAAAGTAGGAATGAAGGTACTAACAAAAAAGAGATTAAAGTGGGACATGAAAATAATAATAATTACCAAAAAAGATACCTTGCGAACGATATAACAATTCATGCCGATGATAATAGTCACAGAGAAATATTTTATGATAGTTATAAAGACGATCAAGGAGAAATATTGAATAATATTGACGAAGAGGAACCTAAGAATAAGAAGGCTGATAATGTTAGGTATACTGGCTGTAGACGGAAATTGCTTGATGATTTAAAGAATAAAGTTATTGCGAAGAAATATAAATACGGTCTCGACGAGACATCTTCATTGAATAATATCGGTGGTTTTGATGGTGACCGTGTTGAAACTAAGGGACATAAACGAAAATTACTGGATGATCTAAACTATAAAGATTCAGGGGAAATGAAAAAGATGAAACGTAGTAGCAATGACGGTATTATACTAGAAAAAACAAATGATGTAGATATTCAGGTTCCAAGAAGAAAATTGCTTGATGACCTTAAAAGTAAGAAGAAGATTAATCCTGATGATTTAAGAAAAGAAAAACATGATGGAATTTATTATAAAGGATCGAGAAGAAAATTGTTAGATGACCTTAAAAATAAGAATCGCAAAGATAAGAAACCTAATGCTGATGATAAGAAAGCTTATGATAACGAAGACTATTTCGGACAACAACAAAATATAAATGCTGATATAGTATCTAGATGGAAATTTCTTGATGATCTCACTGATGCGATGTATCATAAATTGAGCAAGGACAGTGCAAATGATGAACAATCTTGGGGGAACAAAGATATAGGCGAAAATAATAAAGGCTCTAGTGAAAATCATGGTGTCTGTATGTGTAATGAGAAATCGGAGCATTATCGAAATGACGGTAATAATGATAAAGTTTCACGTACGGAATCTGGAGAAATAAATAATAGTGCCGGTGATAAATGTATCAAACAAAATAATAAGCGTTGACAGTGTAAGTTCAGAATGTAAATTACTGAACAATAGCAATGACAAAAGTACTAAAGAGAAAAGAAAGAGCGAGAGCGATGATAGTCAATCAAACCGGAAGAAAGATCATGTTGATCATAGTTCTGTACAACATCATAAAAGTAAAAATTCGGGAGAAAAGGGAAAAAATGACATGAAAGATAATAATTCTAAACCGACGAAAGTTCTTGTTTTTGATAAAGGTTCCCAGTGTGATTTACTGAGTGTTAAAAATATAATCTCGAGAGAAAAGAAAAGTAGTGACAATAATAACAAACATTCGAGACATAGGAAGGAAAGTATTGATAAAAAGGTTTCGAAGTGTGAAGCTCATGTCGAATCTAAAGAAAGTATTGTAGGAGAACGCAAAAGAAACGAGTATAATGATAACCATACTGGACAAAAGAAAGAATCTGTTGATAATAAAGATAAAGATAATTTTAAGAGAAGAAGTTTGAATGTCGAGTCTAAAGAAAGAAATGTAAGAGAAAGCAAAAGAGATGCATCTTATGATAAGCATACTAAACAAAAGAAAGAATCTGTTAATTACAAAGATAACAATAATCTTAAGAAAATAACTTCGAAGGAAAGAAAAAAATTGCTAAAATTGTAGATAACCATATTAGGCAGACGAAACAAAGTGTAGACGTCAAGAAAATTGAAACTGTGAATTCTAAAACGAAAAGAGAACATGTTACCAATAAAGATTCGCAATGTGACTTCATTAGTGATAAAAACCAAAGCTCCAGGCCAAAGCAAAAACATTCATCTAGGTGATATTCTGGACAGGTTAAAGATAACAATGATATTGATAATAGATCTGTTTTGGATTTATGCGATAGTTAAAAAAAAGGGTCTTAAAGAACGCAGAAAAGAAAATAATAATGAGCCCACTATCATAACAGCCAAAAATGAACAAAACATTGTTGACATTAACAATAAAAATCCTAGTCAAAACCAAAACAAAGATAATACGAAAAGGGGACTTGTAGAAAGAAGATTACCAATTAAAAAGAGAGTAAGATTTGAAGATAT
>DWEH01000823.1:0-10549 GCA_018245815.1 Apyrrothrix aesculapus
CATTTACATTACATTTTTTTTTACAAAATATATTTTTCGTCGAGACTATGATTTTAAAAGCCGACAATTCAATGATGCACCGCGTTAGGTCGAACTTTGGTTGATTGTTTAATACACTCCGATTTTCAATCTGATCGTTCATAAAATGATCTTCGTCTCTTGGCAAGTTAGTGACATAAAGATCGCGTTATGCTAACGGTTACTAGTATATATGATGTCAACTAAACGTTTTGAGTACTGTAGACTAAGCCCTTCTTATTCTGAGAGGAGAACCATGTTCAACATCTGAGAATAGTTCAATATTTTAAAAAGTTAATTAAAGCAATGTATTTTAAACGATGTTACATTGTGTTGTCGGAGGTTTTCGGATTGCTTAAAAAAGTTCGACTTTAAATTTCACTTTTAATAAAAAGCACTTAATATAGACTAATCACAAAACCATTTACCTAAAGACCATCAGACCTACTGAAAAGTACTAAAATGAAATCTAAGTTACGAACAGAGCCGCTAAAATTCAAATATGAATTTCAGAATGTCTTGCAAGTATAATGAAAATTTGGACCAAAATGGCTGACGCGGGCAAGCATACGCGGTTTTGGGACAATGCCTTTGACTTAGTGCAGTGTAACTTTCTGCGGTGAAGGTTTAAGGTCAGCAAACGCCAAGCAGCTTTGTTAGCAGCGAGTGTGCAAAATGACTTAAAAATTCAGTATTCGTGTCGTCGAATCACATAAAATTTAGTTTTGGTACGGGAGCTTGGTTTTAGTTACTCTACAAGATAAAAGGCATCAGTTCGTCTAAATTAAGTTTACTTGTACAATGTAATTTTTATCGCTAGTAATTTTATTTATGTAATTAGCCGGATATAAAAAATCCCTGTGACTTTGGTATTACAACTATACATAGAAAGACTAGTAAAAAATATGAGAATGAGACAGATACGAGCATTTAACAATCGGCATTCAAATCTCTTTCCAGGCAGGGATCGAACCTAGTTTTTGAAGTGTCTTTCGTAGAGAAGTTATACGATGGTTAAAAACGCCTTTATATTGGATATTCTATTATTATCAAGTAGTTGCTAAGTAGACTTTGTAAGTAGAGTGCTAATTTCAACTAAAAAAGTTACGTAAAGTACAAGACCTTTTCACTTAGCACAAGAAGAGTCTTTTGATTGGAAATTTAAGATTGTACATATTAATTCTATTTCGTTCTGAGACAATTAGTGAGACTAGTGCCTGTATATATTATGGAAGTTAGTATGCCTTCAACTCACGCATTTTTCTTACATACATACGTATATATCTTCACGCCAGGTCCCTCACGTACTACCCTGTAAGGGACCTGGCGCATTTTTGTTAATCCAACATTTATCAAGTAAAACCAATAAAACACCTTTATCCGAATGAAGAAAATGAGTACACCATTACGAGGATTACAAGTGTGATGTTACGTTTTTTTTACGAGTACACCATTGAGTTGAGTTTATGTAGTACATGCAGCCGATTAAGGTTAAAGGGACTAATGTCCTATTTGAGATCAGTCACAAATAAAAGATTTACGATCCGTGGACTAAATTGGAAGGCCCTATATGTCAATAAAATACACTCATAAAATTATTTGATGTGTACTAAAAGCAATATATCTAGTACATTTTCAAGAGTGACTTAGTGATTGTGTTAACAGTACATTAGTTAAAGCTATCCATTATCACCCTTTTTATTGTTCGATTGTCGAACATGGGTCTCACAATGTGAGGGTTAAGGCCATAATCTGCCACGTTGACCAAGTGCGGTTTGGCTGAATTCACACGACTTAGGGAAAATTGTTATATAGAGAATTCTAATATGCGCAGGTTCCTGACGATATTTTCCTTCACCGTTATTGCAACTGATACGTTAATCTTAAAAGCGTACTTTTTTTGTAAAGAGGTGCGCGCCAGAATTTGAACACAGGACCCCCATAACAATGGACTGAATTTTAAACACTAGGCTGTCACTGCTTCATAGCGACTAATAATAAATAATTGTAAATCAATGAATATTACTTTTTAAGTATTTCCTCAAATAAATTGCATTGAAATTTTCAGTACGCTTTTATGTTTCTAGCAATGTTTGCAGTCTTTCTTTTGAATGTTACTTTAAAAGAATAATAAAGTGTAGAAATTGTACATTTTGTATTTATTTAATTTGTTTTACTCGTATGTGTAATCTGTTGAACAATTATGAATCAATGTCATCTTTGTTTACGAAATGTCCGCGTTCTTTCCGGAACAACGAGTCTCACGATACCACACTAAGAAGAGCTATATGATCCCGATATATTGTTACATATTATATTGAGCTAGACTGGCTTGAATTCAGTGATATTGAATGGTGCGATTATTGTTTTACAATAACTAATATACTAATCACGACCCAAGTTATGCAATTAAGTTAGTGTATGCTGCGTTTCAATCATCATTATCATGATCAAAGTGCCTTAGTTTATTACTGTACATACCTTCCCTAATAAACGCTAACGTACCGCATATGCGCGGTTTGATTCATCAGCTTTTATCTGCAGCCTTCCGTTGTCATCTCACCTGTTATAACGGTCCTATGCCTAGTATTCTAAAATCACAATTATCTACAATCTCTCTCCATATTATTATCGCAGTATCAAAAATTATAGCGTGCTACATCCTAGGCTGCATCCCGCTTTCCATCAGGTGGGATAGCAGTCAAAGGCGAGCCTATAGCTAAGTAAAAAAAAAAAAACTCTGATGTCACATATCTCATGTCCTCACTTATAAAACAAAAGTTTTCAGTATCAAGCTCCAACTTTCTTCAGAGACAAGTTTCGATAAGAGAAGTTCGGACTCACGTGTGAAGTAAGGAATGAACTCAAAATAGTTTCCACTATCCGGGTAGTCCATTACTCATTTGCTTGTTTTACTTCAATTATTAAACTCCCTACCTATGTAAGTGTGAAGGAAAAAGATATATCCATATAAAATAATACTACCTTATGAATGTAGGAAATGCATATGTTGACTCAACAAAAGAAGTAAGACATTCATTATTGTGTGCCTGCCCACTACATGCATATTGCTGACAAACACAATATTCGTACGTCTATATTCGAAGTTAGTAAAGGAAATATTTAAGGGTATCAGTAGCTGTGCTGAATGACCGAATTCCCGAAGTTTGACTTCAGATATGAAATTGTACAAATAACCGACATTTTATGAAACTGACATAGGAAAAATCAAATATCATAATAATTTACGAAATCTAGGGACATTTATGCCAATTGTTCCAATATCAATGGAAGATACGTTATAGAGGTGCCAACCGCAGGCGGGGAGCAGTACCTTGTGATAATCGCTCAAATAAACGTTAACTGATTTTTGATATAATTTAAGCCGATATTTTCAAAAGAATATTGTATTATTTGTCCATAATCAATATGTAAGTATTAGTGTAAAGTATATTTGTGACCCTTATAAAAAATAGATAAATATCAGAAAGTGTAAAATCGAATCGGGTGACTGACTATCTTCGATATTTACATGATACAAATGTACGGGTACGATAAATGCAATCTGACTGAAAACTTTAATGTAATTACTCGCAGGTATCTCGAGTTAACCAATTACATTAAAAGCAATTTTTTTATATCGACAGTTTTTCGGTGTTGTACAATTTGAATGCAGTTGTCGTTTAGGTCAAAATCATGGCGCGCACTACTTTCAAAAAAAAATTGCCATTTAATATAAAATATCACTTGCTGTAACGATTGAGAAACCCATCACGAAGAAACATCCACACCAGAGAGTTCTTCATAATGTTTTCTAAAGCGTGTGAAGACTGCAACTCCGCACTTGGTAAACGTGGTGGAGAATAGACTTAACCCTTATCATTCTGACAGGAAATCCGCTATAAGCATAAATCGTGTAGTTGCACAGTAATAAAAATAAGTGGTGTTAATCCTACAGACGACGATTAAGTTCCATTTCAAATTTTAGTATTTGATGTAGAGTGCCCTAACAGCATATTACGATGAAACAAGATAAGTTGACATATGCAATTAAATTGAGTATTGTTATACTAACTTGTACGGGCGATCTAAAAGTTATAAGGGAAAAATGGCCCATGAAATGGAAATAAGATTATTTCCCTAATACGTTAAATATTACTCGTAGTCGCATCATTCTTCATGTACTACAGAAAACGCGCTAACTAAAAAACTTGTGATCTCCATATCATTATTCAATCACAAATTTTAACGTGTGTATGCCTGCTCACATATGTCATAAGAGAATTTATATTCTGTACTTACCGATTACTTCTAAAATGTACTTTTGATTTCTCGTAGGGGTCGTTTTGAAGTCTACGCGACAGCGGTATAATGCTCGATCTGTGGGTATGACGTCACGGATGTGTAGGGCTGAGGGTGGATTGGCGTGCCATTTCGCTCGACCGCCGAGAGACGAGTCTGACCAGTGCGCTGACGAACCTTTCAAACGACTGTCGTAGCTGAAAGAAATGAATAAAATGTTTTAAGTCATATATGTATGCATTTATGAGAATAAAAATGTCGTCTGCCATAATCATGTGAGATGTGAATGTAGCTTGAGTTTGAGGCAGATCTACCATTATCTATAGAGAAATACATATACGGATATGTGCAAACAAAAAGAACACCAAAAAGTTTTTAATCTTCTAAAGTATTATTAACAATTAACTATACGAGTAACTTAATGCGACTCAGGCAACATGTGTCACTTTTGTACATAAATTGAAAGCATGGGCCGCTCGGATCTTCTAAGAAATAAAATACAATATAGAAAAAGTTTATTTGCGAAAACGGTTTTTTTTTTATTAAGTAAAATTATGTGCCCAATGTATGGCAATAGGCTCACCACCTATTCCATGGCAGGACGTAAACGTAACTGATGAAACGTGAGAGTGCACTACACTCCTCTATCTATTTCCTCGGAGATTACCGGCGTGGTATTACGTTAATTACAATTACTTGTAATAGGTTTATCATTTATACTTCAATAATGCTAATATAAAAACCCTAATATTTTTTTCTGTCTAGTTAATCATATCTTGTGCTTCCTTTGCGAATATACTTGTGCTTCAATTCTACTGTGGTCATATCTATATTGCAAAATAACGTCGTTAAAATGTTTATGGAATGCCATCGGCTCTTGCTGTTTTCTATAGTTTTTATTAAGGTGAACATTCAAACCAGTAATTTGATCTGTGAGCTGTCCTTCATCGCGTCATTTCTAAATGAAATAAAATTTATCTACACTAACTGAACATATCCAACTACCACGCGGCAGTCATCAACCAATTGAGTTCCTCGCTCTGTCTATGTATTTGAGTAAATTGTTCATTTAATTACTGCAAATGCGATGACTAATCTGTTAGGAGATATTTTTTGCCTAATATGCTTAAACTTAACTTAGCCCAATGCAGACAGGCCTGGAGAGTCCTTACATACAAGGCGGCTTTTGGTGGTCACAACCCTCAGACATGAGGACACGATTAAGAAGAAGAATATGCTTAAACTGTTGAGGTTTAAAACTAGTATTCTTATACTGTTTAGACTGCTGACTTGATTCATAATTATTCTTAGTCGTCAACATTTTCTTGAAGTACGATTAAACTTCTATCTTATATTAATATGGAACTATTCGAAGTTACATGGCACTTACAACTTCCACAAGTTGTTATCCGCCCCCTTCGAGTCAAAAGAAAATTTACATTTTATGGGCATTTTTGAATAAAAACTTTTTGGTATTGAGGGTTATTCTTAGAAGATCGACGTAATATATGCTTACGTGAATCGTTTTTGAGCACAATTGGAGAGGAACACTATGACTTTAACTTATTTTTATTAAACTTTTTTAACAAAATTATAAGATTACTGCATTTTTTCGGCTTAATCCTCAAAACCTGTATATGTCTTTTAATTTAAACCATACCTTATGTCAGTTATAATTGTTAAGGGTCCGTAGATGCAATTATTGAAAACTGTATCAAATTTTCTGACTGACTGCCTCGTTGATCGTGTTGGTTGCAAGAGCGACTGCCGATCGACTGGTCCTGGGTTCAAATCCCGTATCGGGTACTGTTGGAACTTTCTAAATTAGATTTTCTAGTAGCAATTTCTAGTAGAGGCTCGTTACGTAGTTACGTTTTGGTATCAAAATTATTAAGAATCAATGAAAAGGTTGAGAGATGCATGTGCCGAACGAGACAAAGATTCACCTATCATGACCAAATAGGTCAGATACTGGCTGATGGGGGAATTAGAAGTCTCCTTACAAAGAGAGCGATAAATGTTAAAGTAGCACATCAGGCTCGTAAGAACAGATACATTTAGCACTTGGAGCACTCTGCCGCCTGGGAGCAGGCGTATGATAACATTAATATATCACGTGATCCCTGCGATTTGAACATATAAATAGATAAGAAGACACATAAACTACAACAGAGGTTTATTTTGGACTATACTGTGATTACCATAGTCAATTGTTATTAAAGAAACGTGATATCACGCCTGTAAGTGTAAGTGAGTGTAGTACACTTCCACGTTGCATCAATTAAATTTCCGTCCCTTTATAGAATAGGTGGTCAGTCTATTGCCATACACCGGGCACAAATGCGGACACCCAGCCACTACTAAAAATTTCTACTAAAATCTAAGTTACAAAAATCCAATAGTACCCGATCCGGAATTTGAACCCAGAACCTATCGATCGGCAGTCGCGTTTGCAACCAACATAACCAACGAGACAGTATAAGAACATTAGTTAAATAATAATTTCCATTTTTCACCATTGTCATCAATATAAGTCTAAAATCGACAAAAGCGTACAAAACAAAGGATTTTTTATTTCATTCCAAGGAAGTGGGCTTTATTATACGATCAGAGGATTTACATATTCGTACGTGACAAAAAAACAACATATTGTCAAGCTTATTACCAATAGGTTTAGGCGGAAGCCAAGGAATCCACAGGCTACAGTCTTGATAAACTTCCTTCTAAAATAATTATGGTTTAATTTTTTATTTTCGACATTTTAGCCGTTCAAATTCGTATGTATTCGCATTTACAAATATGATATATTTGACTGGCCCGTTGGTGCAGTGGTTAGTGAGCCTGACTGATGCGCCGGGGGTTGTGGTTTCGATTTCCGTACCAGAATAAATATTTGTGTGATGACCACAGGTATTTGTTCTGTATATGGGTGTAAAAGAAATATCTAAATAAGTTCATATTTATATGCATATATGTAGTTTATCAGCCGTCTGGTTACCATAGCACAATCAGATGGCAGTGTGTGGAGATGTCCTAAGACATTATTATTATTATTCCCGTATATGCGTAATTGTCTGGCTATTTAACACGTTAAGCCGTAGTTGAAGTAGAAGTTGAATATTTATTTACCGGTATAAACACAAGCAAACTTGGAGCTGTGTATGTTTCAGCGTTCGGGGCATAATTATCCTGAATAATATATTATACGCTTCATAAGGTTCCTTTAGGAATTTTATATGTAAGTTTATGTAACGTTTTAAAAGTTTTAGGAAGTGTACAACTGGCAAATACTGTATTGATGTTATGTTATTACGAGCTTTTACCCCCGGCTTAGATCACACAGAAGTCTATATTATAATGCATTTCAATTAATATTTTCACCCAAGGATGCAAATCTACAATTTCAGGTGTATGACTTCCAAACCGGCGAAAGTTAATACTTTTTTTTTATTTTAAGCCTGACAAACAGGCAGATTAGTCATGTAATGGAAAGTGGTCACCGTCGCCTATGGACATTTGCAACATGCGAGTAGTGGCTAATACGTTACCCGGATTGTAGGAGAGTGCTCTTAAAATCCCCATGTCATAGTGCTCCAGTAAAACCTCACAAGCTCATTCCACATTTTGCACGAGCTATTTTTACTTCTGTATACTTGCACTACACTCCTGTGTCTACCTCTTCGCGGATTAAAAGCGTGATGTTACTTTTTTAAACTTTTGTATACTATTTTTCAACCCCTGGTTACCTCGTAACAAGTGGAATTTTCAAAATTCCTTTCTTGGTGCTTATTTACGTCATTTAAGAAATCTTTTAGCCAAGTTTCATCCTTCTAGGCCCCACGGTTTTGGCTGTGCCTTGATTAGTCAGTCAGTTTCTTCTTTTATACGTATATATGTAGATTAGACTCAGATTATTTTAAGGATTTTTTTTTCTCCCGACCCTTTTTATCGTTCCACTGCTGGACACGGGTCTCCTCTTAGAATAAGAGGCTTAAAGCCATAGTCTACCGCGTTGACCAAGTGCGGGTTGGCAGACTTCACACCCCTAGAAACATTTATTTTTATGATAACTAAGGTGTGCAAGTTTCCTCACGGTGTTTTCCTTCACCGTTATAGCAAGTGATATTTAATCTTAAAACGCACATTTTGTAAAGAGGTGGGCGCCGGGATTTGTACCCGGGCTCCCGGAATGAGAGGCTGAATTTCAAACCACTAGACTATCACTGCTAATTTTAAGGATTAGAGTGAGGTTATTTTAGTATTGTCATAAGGTTATTTTAATTATAAGAATGAATTTCTTATACATATTTACGATATGATGTATACCTAAGTACACTCGTATAGGAAAAATAGTAATAAAAAAAAATAACTTTGTATTGCATAATTTTATTGAGTGTCCACGGAGCTGCTGCCTATCAAACTGCACCGCAGTTTCGCCAACTGCGATAAAATAATATTAACGTACTTGTTCGAGCTAAATTAAATAACGTAACATCAACGTAACATTACGCCTGTAATCCCCGAAGAGGTAGGCAGAGGAATGTAGTACACCCCCACGTTTCACCGTTTACATTTACGTCCCAATGTGGAATAAATAGGTGGTGAGTCTATTGCTATACACCGGGGACTAATCCAGACTCCGAGTCAATACTAGAAATTGTAATTTTAGAAAAATCCCACAATACTCGACCCGGGATTTTAACTCAAGATCTCTAGATCGGCAGTCGCGCTTGCAACCAACACGACCAACGAGGCAGTAAATGAAATAAAAAAAGTGAAGCAAATAAATAACGAAACGCTTCAGCTTATTAATATTTTATTTAGTAAAATAACTCAAGGTTCGATTGAGTTTTTTGAACAGATTGATAGGAGGTCGCCGTCCTACTATAATATTATTATATTAGTTTTTGACGGTGAAAAGGATGAAGGAAACACAAAACGCACTATGACCGTGGCAGATTTGTTATAGCTTGGCTGTCTAAAGTAAATTGCAACTTTCCACAGCTTTAACTAGCAAAGAAAAGTGAATGATCTCAAGAAATAAAATTTAGTACATACTTAGAAAAGAAAGTAAGAAAGTAATTATTATCCGGAGTAATTGTAATACTTAAATATGTACAATATGTACAATAATACATGCAACCTATACACATGTATAATTTGTTAAATGGAAAAAAACTTAAATGCAATAGTACAATAATTTCACCCATACGCTAGAATCTGAACAACAAACGCAAAAATAAATATTTTCTTTGAGAAAGTTAACAGTTGATATTGATTACGCCTTAGCCAGAAACTATTTATCGTCCTAGCATCATCAATCAACATCGATATATGGCTGGAATAGCAATACTTAGTATATAATTCGTCATAATCCGTCATAGCTACGTGAGTATTTTTCATTGAGAAGTATCGGTGACTCGATTTTTGTCCAGAGCAAACTTTCCTGGAATGTTATTTGCAAACTTTCCTGGTTTCCTGAATCTAAGAGTAATTCAATAGGTCGTTTTGTAAAAGATTGATAGAACGTTTCCGCTCCTTCTATAGTTAAATCGATCCGGTAGAAAATGTTAAAAGTTAACTGATAGTCACAGTATTTGTTAACTGTTTTATTATCGGCAAGATTTTAGTTGATTAAGTGTAACGTATAAAACTATTGGGCGGAAGTTTTTTACAAAATTCGTCTACATGAAAATGTGTTTGACTTTTGTGTACTGGTACATTTTGTCAATATGCTGTGTAAAACTTAATATAACGAGCGTCGTCAAACGCAATTCTATATTTAAAGAACCAAAATACACACTGAAATTGGATCTATTCGCGAAAAATATTGAAATACTGTATATTTTATTTATCTTTGGTTTTGTCAAACGTTATGGAATAATAAAAGCAAACCGTAATATAACTTTTTACTTTTCTGTGAGTTCGCCAAGCATCCCTGAGTTTTTTCCAAATAATGAATACAATCTGACTGGCACAGACGAAACCAATTGACACCCGACAATACATTGAAAAAGATCGACTTCGCGAATCGTGAAGGGAATTTTGTACGGTAGGTACTTGTTTTACCTTGCATGGAAAAACGACAGCTATAGTATTTTTTTTTCTCCGTGCAGCTTGCGTCATAAAACGTCGGAGCGGTGAAGCGAGTATTTTGCTCTCTCTCCCACTCACGGGCCTTATGGGCGGGCATAGTGATGCGCATTATTGTTGTCGATAAGCGTTATCG
>DWEH01000824.1:0-10549 GCA_018245815.1 Apyrrothrix aesculapus
GACTTGTGCCCGGTGTATGGCAATAGACTCACCACCTATTCCATATTGGGACGTAAACGTAACTGGTGAAACGTGGGTGTACTACACTCCTCTGCCTACCTCTTCGGGGATTACAGGCGTGATATTACGTTTTTTTGAACACATGGTTTAATTAAAGTCAAACTAAAAATAGAGACAGCATTCTTTAAGTGGTCCTTATTTACCTGACTGCAAAAACACCTATCCCTTTTTTAGCGCGTTCGTTCGCAAATAACTTGCACAAATAAGTTTGTTAAACAAGCAAAGGCCCACAAGGCTTAGGTTATATCCAATATCCTTTATTTTCCTCTTAGCGCACTAACCCTTCTGGCGCGAAGCCCGACGGCGAGTATCGATTTGGTATCCGTAAAACATTCTATGTACTTGGAAGACTCGGCAGACTACAAATTTGTAAAAAAAACACTACAAAACTGCCCACTCTCAGCAATATCTTAGTCAAAACCTACGAAAATATACATATCTATGAAACGCTCAAGTTTAACGCGTACGACGAATCGTGAATTCTAAAATGGCATCAATAGACCTACCATCCACCATTCATAATGTAATAACCAAAATACAATTAGGGAGTGAAGGCTAAAACTTCATATGGGTTCTTTAATTTCCTGCATTGTATGTTTTCCTATCGAGAACGCCAACCCTAAGTGGCGCTTCGTCGGCAGATCACGTTACCAAGCAACCAAGGTTGGTCCGTCGAACGTTTTATGGTAATAGGCGAGACAACCGTAAAAGTTTGCGATACGGCATACGTCTCAATTTCATATAAGCCTAGACGATTCAAATAAAACATAATGGAGAAATCTACAAATGTTATTTCGTATTGAAATAATTGACTGCCTCGTTGGTCGAGCGGTTGTGAGCGCAACTGCTAATCGAGAGTTCCTGGGTTCAAATCCCGGGTCGGGTGCTATTGGATTTTTCTAACTTAGATTTACCAGCAGTAGATCGGAGTCCGGATTTGTGCCCGGTATATGGCAACAGGCTCACCCCCTATTCCATAGTTGGACGTAAACGTACTACACTCCTCGGGGATTACAGGCGTGATTTACGTTTATATTAAATTCTGAGGAAAACGCGATATTAGTCATTCTATAATTGTACGAAAATATTGAGCGCAGCGTGACTAACACGAATTTATATGAGGTACCTATATTTAAAAGAAAATTATCAGAAATAGGCAGATTAAGTGCACTATTCAAATACAGAATAATTGACTTTTTGTGTTTCCGATTGAATGATTGATAAAAGTACATACACATATATTAAAAATTAGATAGTTGGTTTGATATTGCAACTATATTAATTTTTTGACATATTATTGTGTCCAAGATTTTAAACGAAACTTCAAAATCGTCAAGCGCCAGATGAATTCCTAGTTTTTTTATGCCCACAAAACCGCGAAACCCACCGAACCAATGGAAGTCGTTTAATAATACACAAACCGGATACGAAGGGCTATCGTTTTTGGCCATATGTCGTATTCCCGACGCCATGTTGATAACGACTTGGGGTTTTTGTACGGTTTTTAAGAAACTTTCTGTTATTCTTTCTTTCTGTTCTGTATATGTTAAATAACGGCATTGGCGAATTAAATCATAAATAGTTTAAAAGGTGAATAATTATTGATAATGATTTTAATAATTTTCCATTTTGCGTGCTGCTGTGTTACTTTCAAAATTATCGTGGATTCAATTCCCATCCAGGACAAATATTTGTGTGATGAGCCTAAACTTTTTCTAGCTTAGTATACTAAAATAATTCCAAAATCAATATTATAATTTCACTATTTGTTTTGTCTTACTTCAATTGTTATTTATAAATTATGACTGATACAATATGCAGTCATGATTAATCATGAAACAGACTTTTGTAGTAGAGCCCTTACAATGGTTATTTGTTATCTATAATGTTATCTATTTTATAGATGATGATTTGATTATTTATTACAGTGGTGACCTAATTTGTACCAAACACAATTTATTTCATCCACCACAATAAAATGTTCTTTCATTTCATTAACAATTATGCAATTTTTGTTTAATATTGCAATTGAAAATTTAGTGACTATTAGAACAGATCTGCATTAGAAATTGAGGTGCTCTAACATTAAATGAATGTTAATAAAAGCTCTAGGCACAGTAAATATTAAGTAAAAGGTGATGACCAATGCATTGGAACACATCATCTGCCAGAAAAACAAGATTTTTGAAAATTGACAAACATTCCAGTTTGGAAATTTATTTCCATATACAGAAAAAACATATTGCCTATCAAGTAATTTACATAAAATTAAAATTTTTAATCTAAAAAACTTATCTGTAAATATATAGATATATGTAAACACATCCTTTTCAAAGTAGAAAGTCTAAAATGACACAGTCCTCAAAGACACACATAAATATGTAATGTAATTTTAATACAAATTGATGTTAATCGAAGAACATGATCACTTAACTTGGGAGTGTACTACACTCTTCTGCCAACCTCTTCAGGGATTACAGGTGTGAATTTACGATGTTATGTTATGATTACTTAACATAAGATTTGACCATTTGCACATGGCATAATGGCAAAAAGACACACCTACACAAGTATTATAAATATATTGTGAAGAACACTAATATGGAGTGTATCGGTTTACTCACAACTGGCCCCATGAGGAACCTGGACAAATTAATTATTCAATTTATGTGCAAATATGGAATAACTGAACAACTTGCATGTAAACAGTGTACTTTGGAGGTTAAACTACTACTTATTGTGTATTTAATTCCTTGTTAATATCCACATAAAGTCCAATAAATGTTTACCTTTTGTTTCCCTATCATTACATTTGTTAGACAATTTGTTTTCATTGAAGTAATAAACTTTTGCAATGTGAGATAATGTAAAGTTTCTTTGTTGCAAGGAAGAAATATGCTGATTTCTAAAATATACAATAATACCATACATTTAATATTTACACTAATTCATAAAATTAAACTCTCACATACATAAAATATGATATAGTATATAATGAACCTCCCGCTGTAGTTAATCTGACTGTTTACACAACATGCAACAGAAACAAGAAAAAGCCTTGTGGTGTTGCCAGATCACAGCTTAAATGTTCTTAATTTAAATTTAAAAAACGTCAAGGCTACTAGTAACACATATATTTTTGTTGTTATTCAATGTATAAGACAAAATCAAAAAAGTATGCTAACATTCAAATATCACTTCAGATGTACAATTTGATTATTATTGAAAAGACAAGCCTACCTAGTTGGTAGAGTGGTTATGAACGCAACTGCTGATCGAGAGGTCCTGGGTTCAAACCCCGGGTCAGGTACTATAGGATTTTACTATCTTGAAATTTCTAGTTGTGGCTTGGAGCCTGGATTTTTAACCGGTATGGCAATAGGCCCACCACCAATTCCATTGTGAGACGTAAATATACCTGGTGAAACATGGGGGTATACTACACTCCTCTGCCTACCTTTTCTGGGATTACAGGCGAGATGTTATGTTTATAGAAAAGACAAGAGAAGTTCAGCTGTAGCCTGTAGAAATCTGCCTACACTTGCAGGGAATACGTTTGAAATGTAAATATTGACAAGTGCTTTGAATTCAATAAAAAATTGTTCTACTGTTATCTTTATTCCAGTATATCTTTATTCCAGTCAATGATATGCAACTGATTTCATGTTTTATTTTAAAAAGTTCTTCTATGGAAATACAAAATAAAATTTGACATCCTAATGAATATACTCTAGGTCCGAGTTGAGCCTATGATATGAATTAACAGGCATGATAACAGCCAACACTGGCCAGTAACAAACTAAAAAACCTCCATGCTTACTCTATATGTATCATTTTGCAACCAAATTATTTGTACATGAATCAATACAATAATGAAAGCTAATACAGTATTACAATTATAATCGAAATATTTTTTTCAATTTTTGATACCAAAATTCAATGATTATCAAATTCAAATAGTTGATTCATAGATATGATGGTATTGATAAGATAAGTTTACACTTAGTTTACAATTTCCTAGAATTCTATTTTAGTGTGACTAACATGTATTTCCTGTTTATAGTTTTGACACTCAGTGATGAGTCAATTTTAATTAAATATATAAAACTCTAATACTTCTTGAATATAACTTATCTACATTTTAATTTACATTTATAGCACCAATTTAACATTTTATGGTGTATAATATCCATGTGCTTACCTACCTGAATAAGAACAAAGTAAGTGATAGATTTCCTAGTGTATTAGTAAATTATTAATACCTGAGACGAGAAGTTGGAATTGTAGAGCAAAAGTAAAGTAAAACCAATGGAGTAAAAAAAACCACAAAGAACGTATGGAGACCGCAATTATGTCGGAGATAACTGTACGACACAGATCTATCGAAAGTTGCGAAAAAGTAACTTGCGACACTGAGACGGTTGGGGCGTTGTTTGGTACGCAAAAACGGAGAAAATTCCATAATAAAGCGGTTTATGCGCAAAAATGCGGATTCCATCCGCCCATACTAACGTCCGTCAGGCAGAGCACATTGACCCTACAATCTTGAAAAATAACGGCAGCCTGCAGTATGCTTCGCCCGACCGGCGAGTGCGGGACACAAAAGAATACTATACAATACACTTTACCTATTTTTTATAAGCACTTTTTCAACTATTTGAATAAGTACTTTTATTTAGATGCAAGTTTTTTTCTACTATAAAATATCGTACTCACCGACACAGGCTCACGGTCTTTATGATAGAATGGGTATGAATGCGCAAAAGAGACAGACTATGTATGACACTAGAGAAGAAAATGTTGCAATGTTCAAACGCGAAATTATTACTCAAAATAATGAATCTACTTGACTAAGAAACGGTCGACATTTCAGGAAGTTGACAGCTACACTGCTACAGTGCACAATATATGAGTGAGCACGCAAAGAGCACTAGCAGTACGCTAAAAGTAAATATCATTAAACATTTTATCTCCATATTACGTTTCAGGCGTCTACAACCAACCAAATTTATAAAATAGAGCTCTTTATTTTTTGGTTGGTTCGATGGTTAAGAATATTATTTATTAAAATGCATAAATAAAAACTAAATGTTAAAGCGCGTTTACTGATCAACACATTACGAAGTAAGACGTGAATATTTATATCAGTCACTAATTTATATAAAAATTTACATTGAAGCACCGTGACATAAAAAGCTTCATGTAAACTGTAAATAGCAAATGAGCTTTATGCATTTTATTGAAAGAATCCTGCTCTATGTTTAATGCCATTAGACATACATATCTTATAACACAAGTCATACTGCTATCAGATTATAATAATATAAGCATAGCTTAAAAATGTAACATCACGCCTGTAATCCCCGAAAAAGTATGCAGAGGAGTGTAGTACACTCCCACGTTTCACGTAAGCATATTTTATATCCCTTAATAGGAGCAACAAACGTAGTTTGACGTAATAATACAAATACTTCTAAAATATTGAAATTTGCTTCTTGAGAGCAACTCTCAATTTATCGGCAAAATACTGGTTTTTACCAGTTTTACGTTTAGAAATTTATTTTCGAATGTATATAGTAGTACACAAATTTATTAAGGAAAGTATTTTGTAATTGCTGATTATTAAAATTAATAATCATGTTATCTATACAGGTATTAAGAAACAATTCAGTATGTTATTATTATAACACAATTTGATATTTCCTAAACGAAATTATAGTGCTTGACTTATCCAATTTTCAGTAGACAGTTTGAATTAAGTCTGATCTCGTAAAAATAACTAAAACGAAAAATGGTAAACATTTCTAAAAATTACATTTTGTGGAATCAACCATACATATATTAAAAATAATTCTGGAATCGAATAATTGAACCAATGAAGTATTGACACATGTTTTTCTTTACAGTTGCTGTAATCGATGAATACTCGACTTAGGCAACTCGATTACATAATCGCTAGGCGCCCACACTATTTTTAGATATTTAGACATTCAATTCAACAATCATATCCACTTTCGCCCTTTTGATTTGTTTGGAATAAATTGTCGAATTTAACTGTTTTGCAATGGAATCCGCCACTGAAGAAACTCCTAAAGATAATGCTGCTGATGCTATACCTGTGAGCAATTTAAATAAACCCGTAAGCATTTATTTATTCACCTGTGTTTTATAAATAGAATACTATCGAATGTCGGCTGATTATTTTTTTGAATTTTTATTAAAACGAAATGCATATTTCTTAATTTTTAAACAACTAGTTGCTTTATTTACTGAACAATCATAATAATTGTATCAGCTAAGTCATGATATTTGTTTTAAATAAGCTGTAACAAGTTAATAAAGTTAACCTATACCCTTGTTGGCGACGTGCCAGAATTCAAAATGTTTATGATATTTCTGTTCGGAAGCAAGTTTCACGTGGTTTGTTCTTTTATGGCACAGGACAACCTGATGCCGAAATTATTCAAATAATTTAAATAGTAAATGTTTCTTAAAAATGAATATTACGATTCAACAAATGTTATTGTACAAGTTTTCATTTTCAGAGAATACTGACTAAATTTACATAGATATCTTACGGACGCCAGGTCCCTTACGGTTTACGCAAAGAGCAGCAAGTGCCAAAAATCTATTCTTTCAGACCTTCCGTCCTTCTTCTATGTTCATCACTCTTTATATATGTACACCAATATCTGAGACTTCTGACTCCCCCATCAGCCAATGTCTGACCCACTTTAATTTAAGCTTAATTCGAATATTGACTAAATATACTTTAATTTTGCTTATCAAAAGTGTATTGATTTATCATATGGAACAAAATTAGATTACAGATTAAATTGCAGTTTAAATGTAGTAAGATAATATAATTAATTTTTTTATTTCAACTTTTGTAATATACCTACAATATTTGAAAAATATATTGTATAGAAAAAGCACACTAGATAAATCTACAAAAGATACTTTCTTTAATATGGTTTTGATTTGGACAGTAATTTCAAATATACAGTTTTGTTATTTGTTTATAGAACTTAAATCTCTTATTGCTTAAGTTTGATCATGTAACTGAATCTTATAAAAGGTGTGAAAATCAAAATCAAAATCAAATAAAATAAAAATTTCAGGAGAACATGCCTGCACCACCGGCTAATGACACAATAAAGAAGTCTAGACGGGAGGAACGACTGAAAATGGACAAAAATGTGGAACAATTCCTGAAGTCCTTAAACACTGTAGCAACTCTGGAGGAGAAATTTTCCCTTGTTTGTAAGAAGTATGCGCAAACTTCAGATGAGAATAGGAAGCTACATTTCATTATTAAACAGACGGACAAACGATTTGCGTTGATTGAGAAGGAAAAGGATCAATTGCAACTGGAGTATAATAAAGTTGTATTGGTCAAATCAAAGTTGGAAAATCTTTGTAGGGAGTTGCAGAAACAAAACAAAGCTGTGAAGGTAATGTTGGAGGAATTTTTTTATCATTTGACAATTTAGTATTGCTAATTTTTATTTCAAATTACTTTAGGTTTAATTTTATTCCAAACTTGAAAAGGAACTCCAGTTCCTATTGAAACCAAATTTGTTTCAACTGAATATAAAGTTTTAGTCAGACACTTGTAATTATTTATTCAATTTTTCTGCGCACTCTAACCATCTAAGCATCCCGTTCTTAATGTTATTCCCTACATCTCCTTTCATATCACTAAATTTGATCTGTTAGTATTTAATTTATAAGCAGTAACAGTCTAGTGTCTTTAGAATTCAGGCTTCTAAATCCCTTAAAAATCCCTTAGTGATTACTGATGATGTTGAAGAGGTCTGTCAACTAGCACTCAGCCTGTATAAAGAACTATAACCTTAACCCTTATCATTCTTAGAGAAGACCTGTGTCCAACAGTGGAACAATAAAAGGGTTGATGATCCATTTGATTTTTATGTTAAGAAAGGCAGTTTTAGATGGTTTTTTAATATACAAAGACTGAATTACAGAAAGTGAGTGATAAGAGGCATATCTAAGCGTACATATTTTGGTGAAATTGGACACAGCCTAAAGAAGGCCAGGTCAGAAATCCTTTTGTAGAGAAGCATGTTTTATGACTTTAATGAATGTTGAGAAGGAAAAAGAAGTTTGCCACGACCAAAGTGGGTGGAAATTAGTCTTATTCAGTGTGTACTTAACACATTACACCTCACTACTGTATTGTTCTCTTGAAGAAAGATATCTCCATGAAGGCCTAATTATAACCTACAAAATGCTTAGCAACTGGTGTGATCTATCTGATATAAAGAACATTTATGACACTAAAAATATCCTAAGACCACCTTGGGAGCACTTATTGGGAATAAATAGAATCGATCAAATAAGAAAATAGACATCACTTCTTAAGCAACAGTGTTTTATAATTGGAATATAGTGCTTAAAAAAGTTGTATTTGCTACTTCAATAATGAATAAATAAACCAAATCTACCTTTTATATTAATCTATCATTTAAGTAATGTCCCAAATCAATTGTTAATTTGCTAAGATACAGTATAGATATTGCCTTTTTATAGGAAGAATCTCTTCTCAAGATCCGAGAAGAAGATGAACGCCGTAAAGAGACTCAGGTCAAGTTTCAAAACACATTGTCAGAGATTACTGCTCTACTCCAGCAGAACAATGAGAAAAATGCGAAGCTACGGGATGATAACATTAACATGACAGAAAAGTTTAAGAGTGTTGTGCAGCAATACCAGCTCAGGGAACAACAGGTATTCTTATTTAAAAATGTAACATCACACTTGAAATCCCCAAAGAGGTTTGCAGAAGAGTATAGTACACTCCCATGTTTCACCAACTGGTGTATGGCAATAGACTCACCCTATTCCTAATGTAACTACATTATATGTCCCACCATGGAATGAAGCACCTAATAGTAGCTTGGAGTGTGAATAGGTCCAAAGTCACACTCCAATCTACTATTAGGAATTTCAAGTTAGACAAAGCCAATAGCATCCAACCCAGGGATCGAAACCCAGGACCTCTTAATCAACAGTTGTGCTTGCAGCCACTCAAACAACAAGGCAGGCTTATTTAATTTAGAACATTTTTTATATAAGCAGTAAGAATGCATGCAAATTAATTTAACTGTAATTAAGTGATATCTGTTGCCCATAGATGTCTACCTACCTTGTAAAATCTAAATATTTTAATTACAGGTTGACAAAATGGCCAAACAAATGTCCTTAGAATCACAGCTCTCTGATGCTAAGCTCCAAAAAGCAGCTTTGGAACATCAAGCAGAGAAAGAGAGAATCTTATCAGAGACTGAACAACTCAAGGTCACTCTAGCTCAGTATAGAGCAAAGATATTGGAGCTGCAAAGCACCGAGACAGCTCTGAAGGGACAATTGGCAGTTTACACTGATAAATATGATGAATTTCAAAATGCACTGGTGAAAAGCAATCAAATGTTTGGTGGGTTCAAGGAGCAGATGGAAAAGGTATATTTTAAATTGTTACATATTTCTATTATGTAATCCCTGATGACCTGACATGACCGACAGTACACCATCATACTGCTAAACTTTTATGAGGTTTTATTTTAACATTGTGGCCTCCCTTGTGGAGTTTTTCCCATAATCCCCAAGGTAGGCATGTTGATTGGGGATCGCAAATTATTTATTTTAAGAATAGTTAACTATAAAAACTAAGACCTACATAAAATACACAAATGTATGCGTAAATTAGTTCTAATTACGCCCTCTAGGGGTGCTGTACAATTTTCATACAAATTTCTACGCTTATGATACGATTACTTACTCGCTAGTGATTCATGCTAAGGCTACAGATCTCAATTGATACTTTTGAAGAGTAAAACTGGACATGATTATATATGTATACATATGTTTATATACATATGTTTTTACGCGATGGCCGACTAGTTTCGGATCTATGTGAGGTCTTTATGAGCTCCCGCTGATTGCAGGGAGGTCGCGGCGGAGACTGTGTAAACACTCCGAAACATTTCACAGTCAAATATTCAAAATGGAAGCCTGATTTAAAAAAAGTGCTAGTTACTAAAGCCCGTGAAACCATATTGTGTAATAATGTTATAGATGTCAAAGAAGATCCAAAAGCTGGAGAAAGAATCTCTGTCATGGAAGAAACGTTGGGAGACATCACAGGCGGCATTGTTAGACATGTGTAGTGAACGGCAAGCCAGCGAGGAGCGTGGGGCGTCCACCACTCGCCAGTTACAACAAATGCAGAGTTTATGCAGAACTCTACAGGTCAGTGTGTGTTTTAAGAGTGGCTCAGTAATAATAATTTCAATACGTAACATCACGCCTGTAATGCCCGACGAGGTAGGCAGAAGAGTGGTACACTCCCATGTTTCAACAGTTACTTTTAAGTCCCAATATGGAATAGGTGGTGAGTCTATAGGCATACACCGGGCACAAATCCAGACTCCGAGCCACTACTAGAAATTTAAATTTTTAGAAAAAC
>DWEH01000825.1:0-10544 GCA_018245815.1 Apyrrothrix aesculapus
GCCTGTAAGTTCTCTGGCGTACATTTATTTAACGTAACATAACATACGTAAACGTAACATCACGCCCGTATTCCCCGAAGAGATAGACAGAGGAGTGTAGTACACACATCTCACCAGTTACGTTTACGTCCCACTATGGAATACGGGGTGAACCTATTGCCATTTTTATTTATATATTTTAAATAATACACCCACTTAACTAACATATCAGCATTTAAGAGTGAAACCTTGTATTGTTTTGTAGATTTGTTTTTTAGTACTAACAGACATAATAATCTTAAAAGTCGAATAGATAAAGCAGATGTTAAAGTGATTAAAATTATCAAACTGCATAAAATCTTATGTGCCTAGTTATTCGCTACTGAAAGTAAACGAATTTCTGTAAATCAACGTGGGATTTTATCAGTCATACATCGAAAATACTTCATTGCGAGTTCTTCAAAAAATGGACTAGACTTTTTTATCACTCTCAGCCCCAAGCTACAGATTGTCTGCGTGCCTGCGGCTTGTCGGATAAAAAACGATTTATTTCAGCGCGCCACAGTGAAAAGAATGATTGAGCGATGCGGCAATCAATTACGTGTAGAGCGGCTGCTTTCTTTTCCCTTTGAAATTCTCTTTTCCTTGAAAATACAAGTACAGATTTTATTTCGAAGCTTGTGAAAATTCTTACCAATTTTGGTGGTTTTTCGTATGGTGGTTTATTGATCGATTATTTTGTTAATAGTTGCTTAACACTTGTAACGCTGGATGTTTATTGCTAGGCAATCCACATTGAATGAACCCGTGATGTACCTCCATAGTTCGGTTCGGATTTGGAATTGTTAATATAACGCACGAAACGTGCTTTGTTTCAAAGAAATAGTGTGTTATTGCTCCTCGGACGATGTAATATGTCAATAAGAAACCTCTCAACGTCCATAATGACCCGTCTACCTGTACGTCATGTTGCATTTTGAGAAGACAACATATATGCAATAGTTTGTTAGGAAAATGTTACGATGCAAAACAGACGCTTTTAGAATTTTTTTCTCGTATTTAAACTTGATTTACATGTAAAGTAGGTACTATTTATTCAGATAAACGAGGATCTGGTCTGCAGCGGCTTGTCCGCCATCTCCTTGAAACACGACGGCGTGATGCAATGTATGAGCATGTCGTGCGCTTACGAGAAGCAAGTACCGCCAGGACTTGTTAAGGTACAAAATGTCCATAAGCATTTCAACTGTAACTTTACAAGACAACATTCAAAAAGTACGGTTATGACTTTTCGTTAATTATTTTGGAGATCATAACTCAATAATTAAGCACCGTAACATAAAAAGTATTGCGTGTTCACATTCATATTTATTAGGAGTACCCATAACTGATCGGAATATGAGCAAACTTTATGACCTCAGTTTATTTTCGTTGGCCGCTTCACATTCTTACATAGCTCGAATAACAAATAGGTGTACGTCTAGTATTTAGAATGAAATAAATCAAATTAATTGGGTCATTTGCTTTCACAGCATCGCAACTCATTTCGGAGTCTCCACCGACCTGATCTTAAACGTGTACCATACCTTCGACGAATGACACCCCAGGAACTGGAAGCGCTCTTCCAAGGTTACGCTGACGTGCCGACTCTTGGCGGTACCAAAGGTGATTTTAAAAGTGCGAGAAACATTTCATTAGACCACATTTCGTAACAGCGAAATGGCAATGTTGTTTTGCTATTATGACTGCATCCCACCGGATATATTACGGGTACTGATAATTATAATTGTCAAATTTAAAATGATTGAATTACGCGTGTAACTTTACAGACGACCAAGAGCAAATGAATAAAGTGGTAATTACATTCAATAAAACTACGGGTAATCGGGATACAAAAGACAATAAGACAATAGGAGCCCGGGATGACGGTAAGTTAATCTGCATTTTCACATCTGAGGTTACAGCCGCCATTTTTAGCACGCCACCAATTAGCCTAATCAATCAGTATGGCCATATAAAAAATAAGACAAAACATTTCTTACATGTAATATTTTTATTTTATTCTTGCAAGTGGTCTTATTTCGTGTCATCGTTTTTACACATATATCGATATGCGCACATGTTCACACACAACTGTTTCCCAGGTACCTAATTTAAAAGACAAACGTAATAATATATTTTTTTAATATATTATATTTATATTTAATAAGTCTCATGTAATACATAAGATAAACTGATACGTTGTCAATGTTATCTTTTTATTGCCTTACTGGAACACACTTTGTTTCCGTGTTACGCGGATGATGGGTAAAAACGGCTACAGCGCCATTTTCAAACTTCTACAATTGTTTACGAACAATAAAACTAAACGTGTTTGTGCCCAATGAAAGTCCGAAATATTTCATATTATCGCTACCTGTAGGCTTTCGTGTTATTTTTCTTTATTACAATACTTATAATGTTTCTGACATCGTTAACTATAAATAGGAATGTTTTTGTATTTGATCAGGTAACAGCTGCGCGTTAAGGTCGATCCCAGAAACGCAGTCCGGAGCCGAAGACGTGCCGGCGGGCATGAGACTGCACGGGACGAGGGCGATGTTGTACACTTCGGTGCTGGCGGGAGCGAAGGCGGGGGACCAAGTGGAGTGAGTGGAGTTGCTACAATAGAATCATGAAATGTTGATATAGTCTGTACGTTCTGTAACACTTCATATAGAGATTGTGTACTTCACACATCTGTTTATATTCCTGGGAAATATGGAAAATTGTAATGAGCAGTTTTGAGTCAGTAACATTATCGTTTTCTTCATACAAGAACACAATCATAATTGCGTAACTGTGTTAAATCGGCGGTAACTTTGAACATTTCCAAAGTAATTGCTGGTTGAAATGATATTCATGCATTATGTTCAATCAAAATAAAGATCCATCTAAGTACTACTATTCCATCAAACGAGAAGCGTAAATGGTTCTCACGATGGACTGCACTAGCAGCAGTGGCGTGACAATAATGGCATGACGGGCAAAATTCGGCGGGCCCTAAGTCTGAGGGGGTCCCAGGCCCCTGAGCTCAGGAGGATCTAAGAAACGAAAATTGTGGATTTGGTCCCATACAATTTTTACATTCATAATTAACAGAAAAACGATTAATTATAACATCGTTTGAATGTACTCTTTGTGGTGATTTACTATAAATAACTATAGCGTTGGTTGAAATTGTTTACATTGAGGGAGGGCCCTACCCGGTGGATGAGCCATGGGCCGCAAACCGTTTAGTTACGCCACTGACTTGAAGTATGTTTACTCTGACAATAATAATATGAATGACTGCTTTGTTGCAAGGCACTTATCAAAGTGGCGCGAAACGTTAACGATAAATTTGTTTAATAGTAACTTAACATTATGTCTGTATTTCCTCGAAGGGAAGGCAGAGGAGTGTAGTGCTCTCACTTCTCACCAGCCATGCCATTACGCCCCATGAAATAGTGCATGTAACATAACTTTAATCAATGGTTTCATGTAAAGCCCCTTACTATAATACAATAGCTATCACTATTGTCTAAATAATTGTATTTTTCACAGAGATTTATCCGTCTTTATTTTAACTATTATTACTTGCACCTTGTGTAATGGTTAGATTACATTATAATATCTGTTTTGTCCGCATACTGTCCAGAAACGCGTCAACGAACGAAGAGTACGACGCCACAATCCCAGACGACGTCCTCCCCGAGGACGAGGTGCAGCTGAACGAGGAGCTGCAGATCATCCTGCCGCCGCGCTGCGATGACGTCACTAACGGGTGCACTATGACGAACGACGACAGCGTCGCCCGCTGACGTGCTCCACTTGTCCCAACAATGTAACACCAAATGAGGTTCAGGCCGTTCTTCAAATTCAAGCCACGTAAAATATCTCGAACATTCAAGAAAAGTGCTATTAAGATGATTGGTAGACTATTATTGTATATGCATTGGTTAATAAATGACATATTCCGGTGATTCTGTAGCCTGCTTGTATTCTCCTCGTTTGTATGTGCACAGGTATATACACACACTAAAAGTCATATATCTATGTACATGATATTCTTATTGTTATCAGTCGGTAGCTCAGGGCGCCCTAGAGGAAACATCTCCCAGTACTCTGTTAAAATAAGAAATTGAAAATTGCTTTTCTACACCAATGGTGTATGCAAGCGTCTTTTGTCAAGGCGACGATGAAGTGTGAATTGTTTTAATTGAATTTCTCCACTAGCATGGAAATATGTACATAATTGTGTTGAGAACTGTTGGAATATTTTAGTACTAAATTTGGTTCGCTAAATCGTATCTAAAGACTGCAGGCAGAAGCTGGATGCAACAAGCCGAGGACAGGGCGCTCTTTGGGGAGGCCTATATCCAGCAGTGGACTAAAATAGGCTGATGATGATGATGATGAAATCGTTTCTGCTACAGACTGCGAAAGAGTATAATTCGCTGCCGGCGTCTATTTTTCCCGA
This sequence comes from Apyrrothrix aesculapus, assembly GCA_018245815.1. NCBI lineage: Eukaryota > Metazoa > Arthropoda > Insecta > Lepidoptera > Hesperiidae > Apyrrothrix > Apyrrothrix aesculapus. The sequence continues at coordinate 4,481 of DWEH01000825.1, forward strand.
TTTGTACAACTTGGAATTATTCGAGCCTATTGCTTAAAAAAAAATACATTTTAATGACAATCGGCAAATCATTTCACACACAACTGATCTATCAAAGACAAATATGTTCACGTAGTTCTTTGATGATTAATACCATTTCTAATTCGTCAATCGCCATTCTAACATCTATCATATAATTATAATTCAGGTGAACAGGTACAAGAAAACAAAACTTCGTAAATGTGAATTTATATTGAATAACGTCTCTACAATATTTTTACAGCATACTGTAACTCGCCTATGCATCGTTTGAAATCATTTACAACCAGCGACACCGCGATATTTAAAACTAATTTGGAAAACAAAATTATACCGAACACACTTTCATTTGTCAAGGTTTGCTATAATTGCACTTCGATTGGAACAACTGCGTGGAAAGGTAATTAAAAACGGCTACTCTCACTAACCTCCGATTGTATGCACGTGAGAAAATAAGATTATCTAGGCACTTAGCGAATCATGATAAATTATCACTTATCATCATAAAGAATAGCATTCCTAAGTTTCATCAGGTTTCGTGCAGAGTGAATTAGTTCATTCGTTCATTCCACGTTTGATAATTTGAACATCAGATTGCATCAATGAAAGCAAGCTAAGGTATATCACTTGTGATTATTCATCCAGGATGAAAATTAAAGTGGATATAACAATATACCATAATGTTCTAAAATTGCGATTTGCACGGTGAAAATATTCTATTTTAAATTACGTGTATATTTAGTAAAAATCTACCTAAAGAAATGAGGCACTGTAATATTGAATTCGTTTTGATCTATCTACAAACAGATGTCAACTAAGATCCTAGTGATAAATTAATATTATTAATGTTAAATTATTAATGGTACGTACAGCGTGGATCCACATACCAGTCCAATGGTTACCTGAAGGATTTTCTTGTTATCCATATATGCATTTATGTTACTCACGGTGAACATATTTGTAAGCTATTATTTTAATAACCTCATTCAAAACGAAAGCGGAATGACGGTGAGAATATAAGAACAGTTAAAAAAATATTTCAAGCTCTTATAGAAAATAATTTTAAACTAATATTTATACTGCCTCGTTGGTCGTGTTGGTTGCAAGCGCGACTTGCCGATTGAAAGGTCCTGGGTTCAAATCACGGGTCGGGCACTATATAGAATATTTCTAACAATTCTAACTTATCAGTAATATGTAATTCATCACATTAATTTCAGAATTGCTCAGGATAGAAAGGTCGTTGGCATAAATGCTTATTTTTTATTAATTACAAAGTAATATGTATGAGAATATATTTTTATTCGTAAATTTAAGTTTTTCGGTTTGTTCAAAAATGTTTTCATAAAAGAACCAAGTATGGGTAGGTAGTAAGTAAGTAGAATAATGATTAGTAAATATAAGGATATATATGTATATAAGGATATATATATATACAGGTATATAAATGATACAATATTCATTTTCCTTGCATGTGTGTCGCTATAAAATGGTTGGCATGGTAACGCACTCGATGTTATGGCGAAGTTAAATCGTAAATGACATAGAAAAATATTTTTATATCACTAGTTTTATATGTATTTGCACTACACACATATATTTAACTAGCTATATGGTCGTGTTGGTTGCAAGCGCGACTGCCGATTGAGAGGTCCTGGGTTCAAATCTTTCAAAAGGTTCAAAAATATATTTTCTAATATAAATTTCTAGTAGTGCCTCGGAGTCTGGATTTGTGTCCGGTGTATGGCAATAGGCCTAATGAGACGTAAACGTAACTGGTGAAACGTGGAAGTGTACTACCCTCCTCTGCCTACCTCTTTGGAGATTAAAGGTATGATGTTACGTCACATAATTAGGTACTTGAACTTATGCTGTGAAATTGGAACGAATTTGAAAATTCTGTGTATGGCACCAAAAATAAGCATAGATACGGGTTAAAAATTCGGAATAATTATCTCAGCTCCATTCCATGTGTCTTTCAGTTAGCGTTTTTTATTATGAACAACTTTTCATATATCAACAATATTGTGTAATATTATCTAAATTATCTGACTGCCAAGAAATAATTAGGACAGAAAAATGATGTGACTGCTAAGCAGCAAAGGAAGCGTTTATTATACTAGTTCGTTTGCACAGGATGCTTGTTGCAGGGGCCCATTTAAATGCAGGTGAACCGGATAAGCTTTGCCTCTTTGCACGAATAATAAAGTAATAAAACTTTGTAGCGAAAAAACCTTCAACGATGCTTCGCTTGATAAAGTGTTTTTGTTCAATCCATTGCTGCATTTTTGAAAAAAAAAAAACGTTAAAATTCAATGTTCCTTTGTAGCTCTCCAGTCTCTTTTTAATTTCATTTGTTCTGAACCTTTCATTTGATGGTATTTATATGATTACTGGCCATTATTTTTGTACTCGAATGTAAGTCATATTTTTTCATTTTGTATAAATGTGAAGGTTCACAACCTCGCCAAACATTTTCCAAGTAGTCACTTTTACGATGTTAGTTAAGTCAATCATTTCAGTTATCAGAAATAGCAACGCGTCTCTAACCTTCGAACAACTTCGAATCGGACAGATACCTACTAATACTGTTGTAATGTAATACTAACTTGTACTAACCGGGCTAGTATATTCATCATCATCATTATCAATCTGTGACTGTCCACGGCTGGACATATACCTCCCGTGAGGGATTCTTGGCCGTAATCCCCACGCTGGGCATGCGGGTTGGGGTTCGTAGAGCACACCTCGCACCGCCTACCTTACTGACCGTAAGCGGCTAGAGCGCGTAGCTTTGCCTAGAGAGGTTTCGCCATATCTTGATCTGCCAGCGCCTAGTTTAGGCGCCTCTTACAACACCCTGTATCCCGGGATGTGGTCGGGGTATGTATTCTTACTCCACCCCGACACGGAACGCTATACGCTAGTATATTAAAATTCCTTATTCCTGCAATCTTGTTAATAATTTAAAACTAACTAATAACCTCATTAACAAATTGTACATTCTTATTCCTACAGTCCTGTTCAAGATCCGTTCAGATATCTGTGAACGGTTGCAGATGTCGCATATCAAAATTTCATGGCATATAAATAATAGGTACGCATTTTAAGTACGACGCCATTAAACGTTGCTATGCACGTGTTAAATTCACACGTCATAATTCAGAGTTAACCAATGTCTATATATTCTGTGTAATACTCATTAACGGCATAATCTACTCACTGGAAGACGACCTAAATACCTATACATAAAAACCACGTTACTGAAGACCTATAATAAATTTATCGCAGTATTAGTAGCTGTTTTCCACCATTGTCCTGTTAATCAAACAATCAAAATAATAAAAAACTCTTTCTGAAATACCCCACAGATTTCCTGGAAGTCATTAAGGTAAATTGCCTCCCTGTTTCTAATATTGATTACCGAGAGTATCACAGCTTTTCCTTTGCGATATTAAATGCGAATTTGTACATATTGAAATGAGAAAAACAAATCTCGTCCAGTTGGGAACCGTCCAAACCGCCTTGCTGCTAAGAATCTGTCACGCGAAACACAAGATGTGACAAGGCTTTTTTACACACTATACGAGTATGTGAAAACGTAACATTTTAAGACAAGGAAGTACTGAAATACACTTAACATCACGCCTGTAATCCTGGAAGAGGTAGGCAGAGGAATGTAGTACACTCCTACGTTTCATCAGTTACGTTTAGGCTCTAATATGGAATAGGTGGTGAGTCTATTGCCATACACCGGACACAAATCCAATAGTACTCGACCCGGGATTTGAACCCAGTACCTCTCGATCGGTCACTATGTCATTATGTGTGGAGAAATACTGCAAAGTATTTATGTTATGTTATGTTATATGTTACTTATGTTATCCTTAATAATGATCACTCCTCTATCTTAGGGTAACTATATCTCAAATCCAATGATAGTATGCGTGACATTTGGAATTATTGCAAAGATTGATCACGTTTGATGATCATCATTTATCGATGCCTGTAATCGTTACACTTTTGTATTAGATCTTCACACGAAATGATAATTGAAGTCCACAGTATATCACACTACAAAGTGTGGCATGGCAGACTTCACAGCGTGGGAGATGTTATGGCGAACAGGTTTTCTTCACCGTTATTGCGTTTAATATCCAGCTTAAAAACGTATATATTTCCGTAAAGCTTGGACCTGACCACAGTGAAAGGCTGAAACCTGAACCACGAGGCTCCCAGTATTTTAATATACACAGAAAATTCACCTTTATATTTGTAGCAAATTGCAATACTAATTAATTTTTGCTGTGACAGAAAACGTGATCACTAATAATACATGATATATAAATATTGACATGTTATTCTTACTGAGAATAGATTATTAGAAACAATTTTCACATAACGCCTTCGCATTGTACAAACAGTTAAGAAATAAAATACTTGTTATTATATTATACTTCATTTTATATGTATAATGTTCTAAAAAGGTTACTTAGGTCTGGTACAATTGATACAATTTATTTTCACTGAAAAAAAATATTGCCACTATTTGATATATATTTGACTTGGAAGCTGTTACCTGCAAAGTTTTTCGAGATTATTAAACACTAGCATAATATTGGTAGAAAATCGAGCGTTTATATCCAGCGTCAATGAAGTGGAATGCCTAGCAACAAAGCTTCTCAGAGCAATTATATTTGAACACTTCATGTGAATTAAAACTGCTACATTTCTCTAACCATAAGCATTCGTACTTTGTAAGAAAATTGTATACAAGAAAAGTAGAAGAAATATTATTAGACTAATAATATTTCTTCCTAAATAAAAATAGTTACCTGTTCTCCATAATCTTCTCAGGGCCACGAGAAGTATATCTATCTACATCTATCAGAGTATACTATGGCCTTAACCTTTCTTAATCTGATAAGAGATCTGCGTTTGACATTGGAACAATAAAGGGGCTTAAGTATGATTTAATGATGAAATATGAGTTAAGTTGATGTACCATTAATTTTAGGTAAAATTACAATTTCATTATATTACAATAGTTATTTGATTCATTATTAATCAAATTATTGCGCTAAGAGTGCAATTATTACTAGAATACAAAAGGATATTTGTGAAACAATCGTGTATAGAGCTCTCTAAGTCAGCTCAATTAAATAACTAAAAAACAAAAGCGTACGAAACTCTTAAATTACTGACGAAACTCTGTCATATTTCATTCAAAACGGAAGACGCCTGTTGTTTCCAAGGACAATGTACTTGTCGCTAGTAAAATATCTGAAATTTATCTGTCTCATTGTTCCAGTCGGTCCAACCTTGCAAGCGAAATACCCAGTGGTGGTATTCATCCACGGGGAGTCATTTGAATGGAACTCCGGCAACGTGTACGACGGTGCCGTGCTTGCCAGCTATGCGGGTCTCGTCGTCATCACCATCAATTACCGACTAGGAATCCTTGGTAAGTAATTCATAAAATAATTTAACAGCAACAGTGTATAGCTCGTAATCTACATATTGTTACTGAAGAAGTCAGTGCTGATCTATGTGGAATACAACTGCAACCGCAATTGGTTGCAGACGCACTGCAATCTAAATTTAAATTTAGATCAATTTATTTCCCATGGTCTTACCAATATATTAATGTTCTAACATTATAATTGTCTTTCTAGCTTTTTCTTGCATATCAGCTTATACGTTTGTAAATCAGATAATAGTGTTAATTTGGATATACATATGTACCAATTCATGATTGTAACTTCCTTGAAGTTAGTTCGTGGAAAACACGAATCAGATCCACACCTCTCCTTTTTAATTACCATGAAAATCACACTTCCGTCATAGACAATTGAATTTAATTACAAATACTTCTCGGGATTTTCAAATGTCTTCTATCTACTTGCAATAATGTTCATATCGGCACAGAACAACGCGTTTACCGATGTTTGAAGGTACAAATATAAGTATTCGTAACATCACGCCTGTAATCCCCGAAGAGGTAGGCAGAGGAGTGTAATACACTCCCACGTTTCACCAGTTACGT
>DWEH01000826.1:0-10543 GCA_018245815.1 Apyrrothrix aesculapus
TACTCGACCCGGGATTTGAATCCAGGACCTCTCGATCGGTAGTCGCGTTTGCAACCAACACGATCAACGAGGCAGTAAAAAAAAAACCAAACGAAATTAAACCTGTTTTTATCTGTTATTTCAGTATGTCTGAAGGAGACGTATCCCTGATCCGTGACGAGGACGTGTTGCGACGTATGGTAAGATCGGAAATAGTAATTATTTAACATATAGATAAAGTAAATCTTATATTTTACATTACAAGTAATGGACATTACTTTCCACGTAAGTTGCATTACATGGATTATAAACTACTTACAAGGCAAGTAAGGTTCATCATTAAAATTGTAAAACACATATTTTCAACGATTAATCAATTTAATATTCTTATATAGTCCATTCAGAACTTCTTTAATGGACTGGAGGATAGTATACCTTATTTCTTCTTATCTTATTTTTTCTTAATACAAATCTTCAATGTTTTTTTTTATTGAATATCATTTTGCCCTGTTGATTTAGGCTTCAACATCTTAAAAGTAACTTTAGAGATTTAATTGAAACGATAGTTAGAAATCAGTTTCAACCCTTTTATCGTTCCACTGTTCGAACACGGGTTGCAGAATGAGAGGGTTAAGGCCATAGTTCCTAAGGTAATGAATTGTTATCGTTTTTTTTTCAGTGGCAACAAACGGAGGACTTCTCCCGCAAGAAAGAGATTCGCGCGCACATGTATCGCCTGCGGGAAGAACGGCTGCGCAACCTGTACTCGCCGGAGCCCGGCGCCGAAGGGAAAGGTACAACGCTCTACAACACTGGGATAACTACCCGATATCTACCCTCTACTAGCTACCCCTACATCGACGATGCGGGCCCCTCGAGCTAAAAGGGTTCCCGATTTTTGTTTCTGCTGTATATTGTTAACTGTTACACGGCAATTCACTTCAACCAAACACACTACGTGCTCCTAAAATGTCTCTGTATCTAATTTATGCAATTTTTGTTCTGTACATGCCGTCGTGTAAATGTGGAACGAAGACGCAAATATCATTCATTACTTCCATCAGAGTTTAAAATACCATTGTTGTCCTTAAATATCTACAGTTCATTTAAATATGGATAGTTTCTTAGAAGATTAATTTCTTCTTTATTTTTTACTCGCGTCTAATATTAAGGTTGCGTAGCTGTATTCATGAGCCAGTAGCAATACCATGATAACGTTTTCTTGTATTTCATGATTGTGTCAACACTGAGTGCTCGTTGACTATTCCTTTTATTTCAGCAATCATTTTACTGTTGTATTAATTTGAAATTGTTAGAGTAGTTATGCAAATTTCGACAGGTTGTGAGTTCTCATCAACGCAAGGACATGTGAAGTCTTTTGCGGACCAGAGTTTCCAGTCAATGAAGAGTAAGGAAGTGCGCGACGCGGGTTCCCCGCCTAAGGAATTCTCGTACCGCGGCCAAGGTGCATATTGCACGTCTACATCGTCATTACTCTAATCGAACTAACGCCTATTAACCAGTAACCCAACCTGAACAATCTTAAGCCCCAGTTGACGAATGCCAATCCTTTACAGATCTGAAGGAGCTATCGAACGCCGGGTGGAACGTTGAATCCGAGAACAGGACGACTGATGATGGCCACACTCACGTGAAGTCAGTACAAGCTAATATTGAGGGTAGATATGACGTGGAAGGTGGCAGAGGACAATTCGCAGCAATTGATCAACACAAGAAAGCGGTCACTGAGTATGACGATGGTAACACCAATGTAAAAAGAAATGAAAGTTCTTCAAATACTGCTGCTCATGAACAGGTTGTACGCAAGACGGATGATGGAACTCAATTTTCTTCGAATTCTAGTACATCGACTTCTTCTTCAAAATTCCAACAAATTTCATCTACCAACGAAAATGTGCCATATGTAACAAATAACGACTATGACCTATCTCGAAAACCAACTCATAACACTAATCGTAACGAAGAAATTAATACAAAACGAACTACGCAAACGAATGACTATGAACAAAATTTAAGGACTGATTACGAACATGGCGAAGTGGTTTCTAGGAAAGTTGAATATCCTGATGATAATACTAAAGTAGTGGTAGAAACACGACGCTTACCTGATGGTACAAGAGTAACAAGCACTCGCCGGGAATTCCGTGTACCTGTTGTGCAAACTAGCCGTTCTGAACATCACTCACAACATACTAAGAGCGACAGTAAAACTTCATTGTACACATCAACACAAAAGCATTCCAACATCAGTGATACTTCAAAATCTACTCAAGAAACTATTGACCATAATAACATTAACATTGTAGATACACAGAGAGTAAAGGATGATTTCGATTTTAAAAAGAAAAGTCAAATCGATAATGCGTTGAATAAAAGTGAAAACTATGTACAGTCGACTCAATTCCGTACTAATAAACAAAACTATGACAATGTCATTAATGACACAAATCGCCACGAAATCATTTCATCGTGTGACAACCATAACATAAAGGAAAACATTCAAGATACGCAAATTATTAAAGACAATGAAGAGCGAATGCATAAAGTTACCCGTGAGAACAAACGTGAAGAAATAATAGAAAGAAAAATAAGCTCTGATCAATATCAAACGACATACCAGGCTGATTTTACGCAGAAAAAAATAAGTAATGATTGGAGCCCATCACATCAGGCATGGGCAAGTACTCTCAGATCTGACACACCAACGAGACCGTCTACTAGAGCTTCATCGCCGGGAAGTAAAACATTAAGGTCTAGTACCTCTTCTTTAAGAAGTAGTGTCAGCCCTGATAAGATGTACAAAAAGCCATCCAGTCGCGGAGGAAGTCCTAATAAAATCGATAGATATTCTCCAACTCGTACCGTCACAGATAGATATTCAAGCAGTCATTCGACGCGCTCTGTGACTGAAATTAAAACGAACACACATTCCAGTCCAGAACGATCTTCACATCCGAGATCGCCAACAAGATCATCCTACAGTCCTGACAGAAAGCACGGTGAAGGTGATCGTTCAAGACCAAGTGTAAGCCCAGATAAGATAACGCAAAGCCCTTCTAATAAATCTCGTAATGATCCTGATAGAAAACCCCAGCATAATGATAATGCTGACAATCGCCCACGAACCAGATCTCCGGTGAAACCTTATGAAAATCCAGCTAATAAATCGACAAATATACGACCTAGTCCAAGCCCCGAGAGAAAAGTTACAAGAAAATCTCCTACCGATGATCGTTATACTCAGCATATTTCAGATCGTTCAAGTCCAGAAAAGAAGTCACCTAAAGTATTCAATGAAATAGTAACTCCTCCGAGATCAAGTAAGAGCCCTGATAGAAAACCTGAACACCATAAATCAAAAAACTCAAGCCATGACAATGTCATTAAGTATCCGAGTTATCCTGTGAATCAGGAAAATCAATATTCACCAAAAAATGTCTCAGAAAACAGACCAGACGAGACACCTGGATATATGAAACCTACTGTTAGTAGCAAAACCATATCGTCTTCTGATTATCCAATGTCATCAGTAAAGAAGGATAATATAGATGATAAGTCACTAAAGAAACATACAATTTATCAAAGCCCTGAACGGAAGGCATATGAACCGAAAATCTCTAAGGTTAAAGATGAACACTACAAATTTATTGATGAAGAAACAAAAATGTATACTCGTAGTAACGAACAAGTTTCAGAAACGTCACATATAATATGTACCACTTCAAAGGATTCGAAACGTGTTATTGATGGTACTTTTGATATTGAGCTAAACTCAAAATCCCCTATAAACTGCCCATCATTAGTAAAACAATCTCCGAGTCCGGATTCGCCTATTGCAAACGAAAACGATAAGGACTTAAATTATCCTGAGCTATCATCTGTGAACAATCGCCAACCAATAAAAAATAAATCACCTAGTCCTGATAAATCTTTGCCTAAACAATCTGTATCACCTACAAGAAGAAGTCCTGAAAAAAATGTTGTTAGCCAACCTGAAAATCCATTATCCTCGGGGCACGAAGAAATAAAGAAGAATACTACTGCTGCTGATAGACGAAGTCCTACAAGACAATCTTCACCATCAAACAAGGAGTCCAAATTTGAGTCGCCACAAGTCAACCAATTAGATAAACGTCATCATAATTTTTCATCAACCAACAAACAAATGTCTGGAACCGTCACAACAACGTCAGTTCGCTCTGAGTCCTCTAAAACAACGTTGAGAAAGGATTCCCCAAGTCCTGAAAAATATAACTTAAGAACAACTTCTCCAACTAAAAAATCGCCGCCTGGGACCGAGCCCAGTTCAACACGACCTAAATCACCACCCACTCCAAATCGTACAATTAAGTCGAGTAGTCCGACCAAACATCCTTCTAGAGAATCTTCTCCAATTAAAAAAACTCCTGTTGAAAGTTTGACTAAAACTACGTCCGATACACATCCAAACAAGCCGTTTGCGAAAGATTCATCTCCAGATACAAAGATTTCATTGAAAAGTAATTCTAAAACCAGTGACATAGAAATTGACATTGTTAATAATAAGCAGCCTGATAAAAATTATACAGCAAGAAAGAGTCCTGTTAAGGATAGCACTGACTTTACTAAACCTAAAGCAGTAAATCCATCTCATCCATTTTCAAGAAAAAGTTCACACACACCTTCTCCTCGCACAAGTCCATTAAGAGACACTCGTTACAATACGTACGAGAAAATGGAAAAAACTGATTCTATATCTATCGAAATATTAAAGTCGGATAATTTAACAGAACATGTGTCAAAAACCCACCACCGCACAGATATAACAGACAACTCTAAAGATTCATCTAACTGGGAGTCTTCACCGACTAAATATGGAACTTATGATAAAAAACAGCAAGCACATAAAAAAAGAGAAAATTCAGATTTGGAAAAAGAAGTCACACCAAAAAATCTTGACCGACCTAATTCTCCGAAAAAACCACAAGCTTCGATTTTATCAACAATAACCACTAATGAAGACGTTTCTTCAACTAAAGAAGTAAAATACCAGCAAACGGCCGAATTCCTCAGTGTTGAACGAAAAGCTGAAGAAACTGATAATAACGCAATAACTAAAAAACGTCCTAAGCAACTCGTGACTCCGTCTACAAGTCCAACGAGGAAACCTAAAGGTGCGGAAACAGAACCTTCAACTGGCCAAAGTTCACCAACAACATCTGTCACTGATTTTGTATATTTTAGTTCTCCTCGTGGTGATAAGAAAACGATAACTAATTTAGATGAGGAATTTAACAACGAGAATAATACCGAAGATACGGATATCAATAAAAAATATGAAATTATTAAGTCACCTCGACCGAGTTCACCATCTAAAATACCTTGTAGATCTCCTTCTCCAGAAAAGAGACCTGGCAAAGACTGTTTACCAAGAAAAAGTTCTTTAAAAAAACCGATCATTGATAACAGTCAAGTTTCGCCTACAGAAAAACCACCATCAAGTTTTTCTGTGTCGCCTATGGTTGAGTCAAAGGAGTTTCCCGAAAGTGAAACTGAAACTATGGTAGATACATCAATTAAATCATCACCGAAAGTCAAACCACCACTTGAAAGACGAGAAACATATGAAGACCGCTGTCGAAAAATACTCGGCATGTCTGAGGAAACAACAACTGAAACAATAACAATTACAACCGAGGATAGATCCATTTCCAAAAAGTCCCCATCTAATACAAGCTCTCCTCGTGTTTCGCCTTGCTTTAGTCCAGGGCTTCATGAAGAAAGGCCTTTTGAAGAAACACAAACTACTTTTACTTCAACTGTAACAGATTTTCTAGATCAAGAACGTGAACATGTATCTGAAGGTACTGATCAACATGATTGTCAATCAAACGACATCAAAAGAAAAACACCACATATGTTATCAAGAGAAGCATCACCAACTAAATTAAAAGATACAATGTCAAATGTGAAACATAATACTGAACATCACTCCAAAGAATTATCGTCCCTTACAAGTATCAAACATAATGAAATTGAAAGAAACAAACAAACGATTAAACAGACAAACAGTGAACGATCTTCTCGTCAAAGTCCTGAAAGAAAACAACAAGATCAACCGCCTTCTAAGATGCAATTCTCAATGCCTAATCCATCGCAATTAAACAATCCGTCCAAAGAAGGTCATCTAAAGGAAAATAATTCTACGACCTTTAATCAACAAACATTAGTAAAAGACACTGTGCACAAAGAAATTGAATCATTCAACAAGCTTACTTTGCAGAAACAGAAAATTCCTGTAAAGTCTACTACAACGAGCCCGGCTGAAAAACAGATAGATAATATCCCAGTAGTTGGCACAAAAACTAACTCAACAAAAAAATATCCGAAAGAGACATCACCTGTTAGATCACAAAGAAATAATTCTCCAAATAAAAATACGATACATCCTAAAACTAGCATTACGTTTACTTCTACCGAATATGATTTAACCCACAATACTAAGAAAACTCAAGAGGATACTGTAACAAATATGTACGTGGACAAACAAACCTCACGACATTCCATTTCTCCTACTCGCAAAGATTCCAATGTACCAGTCAACTCAACTATTTCTACTTATAAAATTGACGATGTGGTGGATGATGATATTTTCCGTAGAACAAATGACTATAATGCAGATTTCGTAAATAAAGAAAGAGAGCATGCAGAGTCGGACAACGTCCAAAAATTAATTAGAAAACTTTCTCCAAATCGTAAATCCAGATCACCGAGCCATGAAAAAAGTCCAGAAAAAATCGGTTTGTACGATCTTGACACAAAAGATATGAAGAGCGTTAAGGTTGTAACTGATAATATCATAGAAACAGTGAAAAAGAACGTCATGAATAAGGACGAAACAATTCTCACAGATAAAACTAAAGCTGACAAACAAAAGGATGGTAGAGTTTCAAGTAAACCTCCATCAAGGAATGTTTCGCCAATAAAAAAGACTTCTAATACAACGCCTAAGTCTGATAACATTGAACCCGCTCATAAAACACGTAGCACTTCACCCAAAAAGCCTCTTCCTTCTGGGGAAAGGCCACAATCCCCACAACTACCAAAAATTAGTGGTTTGAAGACCAGAGACTCAATTCCACAGCATATTCGGAAACCATCACCGAGCCCTACATCACCAACAAGAACAGATAAAACAATAGAAAAACCAACCGATACTAGAAAGACAATTAATTCTATAAAACATAATAATTTTCCCAAAATTGCCACAAATAAATTTACATCAAAGTCAAGCCCGAGCGCTATTCAGAAATCGGTGGAACCTGATTCAAAACAATTATTGACTCCAAAGAGCACCAATAAAGAAAATACATTCCCCAGAAAAGATGCAGATACTAAAGTTATCCGCACGACAAGTGATATTACGTTAAAGACTAAGAAGATTCCATCTCAAAGAGTAAAGTCTAGACCAGAAATACAAGTGAATGACATGTCTACAACCAAAGTAGCAAAGCCAACGTCGACGAAAGGGCAAAAGCCTCAACCAAAAACTTCTCAAGGCAAATTTCCGACGAGCAAACCTAAATCCGCCACAGCGTTAAACACTTCTACAGAAGAAGACGACGATATTATTATTGATGTTCAACATGCGAAATCTTCTAGAGAAAATTCTCCTGACCGTATCTGTCCCACGCCTGTTGGCTTTTTAGAAGAAGTCGGTACGCCCAGATTCCCAGATGAAGTAAATGAACCTGACGATGAATTTAATAAACGTACATACCATACCATACATGAATCTGAATCTATAGTAGATGACATTGTCGAAATATGTGAAGATGATGAATTATTTGTGAAACGAACGGATGTAGATTATACTGATAATTATCTCCTTAACATCAACGAAAAAGTTACCAAATTCAGTGACAAAACAGATGAACGCAACAGATCTAAAGAAGATTCAGCTCAATTTAAAAACATAGAAAAGAAGGTTCACTCTGATTTTGACACTGAAAGTACAAAAACGGACGAATGTTTATTGTCAGTTTCAGAAAAAGTAAACAAATTTGCAAAGGGCCCACGGGATACAAAAGACAACAGAAGTCCTTCGAGAAATATTGTGGATGAATATGACAAAAATACTATATATCAAGATGATTACACAAAGTTGAGCGTTAATGATAAAGCTCATTTATTCGTTGAAACAGCTGAAAATGTAAAATCATCTAAACCAAAACCACTGCCAAAAATAGAACGTCCTGACTTTAGTGACATCGACGATTCATTAAAAAGTGATGATTGCTTATTAAGTGTATCCGACAAAGTTAATAAGTTTGTCAAAACAGCTGAACTATTTTTGAGCGAAACCCACGAGGTGGAGGAAAAGGAGAAAAGAATCAAAGAAGAACATGACAAAATTATGAAGAAAATTGTTGATGACACTGAGGATAATACTACAGTTGTAGTAAAGAAGGTGGATAATAGCAACGTAAATGATGATAAATATTATGATCATTACGATGAACACTATAAACGAGACACTTCAGCGAAAGAAACTACAGCGTCACAAATAAAGCATAAGGAGCAACCTAATCCTAATATAAAGTCTGATCGAAACCCTTCAATGAAGATAACGAGTTTGCGTAGTAGTGAAGCTGTAAAAAAAGCTAAAGCCCTATTCGAGAACATTGCATCCACAACTCAAAAAACAAAGGATACCTATGCAAAAACCACAAAATTAACAGATATAGGTGTAATCAAAAAGACACCTAAAACTGACGCTAAAGTTGTGTTACATCCGTCTGTAGAAGACGGGTCTGTACTTACATCAAACCTTGATACTAAAAAAGATGAATATTTACCTGCGACTATTTCAAAGGATCATACAGTAAGCAAACTTCAAAGCAGTCGTGACAATGATGAAAAATTACGTAGTAGCCCTTCACGTTTCAGAACGCAATCGCCTGAAATTCCCAGAACTAAATCGCCGTTACGTCAAGGATCTGAAACAACAATATCTACTAAAACTATTTTCTCTCGTTATCCTACTACAGAGCGCGCGGAATCTCCTAAGCAAGTGCGACCTGATTCAGATAAGTCTGATAAAACCCATGACAAGGTTCCTGGCTACTTACGTCCCACTAAAACTAGCCAAATAAAAGAAGAACCAAAAATCATCGAAATAACAGACACTGAAGTAAGCAGCAGACGAGGCAGTGGCAAGTTTGGTGTTGAATTAAGAAAAACTAGTGTCGAAAGATCAACTGTAAGCAGTGAAAGGCGCCGCAGTAGCGTGGAACATCACCAACCATGCATTGAAGATATTTTTGACCTGGTCCTTCTGGAACAAATGGTCAGTAATTTTTTTAGAATACTTATAAGTATTTATATAGTAGATGATAGATTTATGTAGTTTATAATAGATTTATGTAGTATATCATAGTAGAATTATATATTACTATTATAAATTATTATTTTCTTTTCAGTTGGAAAAGGTCGTGGGCTACGAGCAAAGACGACGTATAAGAGCTCAAATACGTGTCGCAAAGAAGAAATTAGAGACCGATCAAGTCGATACTTCGACATTTGTAAAAACTTCTAAACATACCACTAGGGTCGAAAAAACTAAGTCTTCTGACCGTCAGCCTACTAAATCACCCGAAAGAAATACTAAACCATCACCTCATAAATCTTTCTCTCCAGACACGCAATCAAAATCCATATCCCCAAAAGTATTAGCCACGGACAATGTTACTAAGCTATCATCTCATAGACCTTCACCTGATCGAATGCAACAAAGGGATCACATGAAACCTATTTTGAACGGTCACACTAAAGAACTAAATAAACCATTGACTGACAAACGTCAAAGACCTAACAGCCCTGAAAAGTCTATATTAAGGGGAGTTCAAAAAAGCCCAGTTCGTCAACCCAGCCCTGAAAAAAAAAGTAGGGCGCATTCACCCACTAAAGCAGCAACTCCTAAATCAAAAGCGAATCGTTTTAACGAGTATGCTTCAGCTTACATGAAAAAGATAGGGCTCAATGAAGCTGATAAATTAAAATTATTGGATACTAAGACAAAAAAAATGAGTGAAGACAAGAACCGGCGAGTTACAGAACATCGTGTTGTAGAATCACGACAAATCTCGACTGTTTCGAAGAGTGTAACTGAGCGCGCATCCTCAAAAGATCATATAGAGATTATTCATCTAAACGGCAAACGATCTCCGTCGCCCGATAAGAAACGTAGTCCAGAGCGAAGCGTCCCAAACTGGGAACGTAAAAATTATAGTCCAGATCGTAAAGGGGAAAGTCCTGAACGTAAGGCACAAAGCCCTGTTCGCAGGCCTCAGAGCCCAGATCGCAAGCCTCAAAGCCCCGATCGCAAACCTCAAAGTCCCGATCGCAAACCTCTAAGCCTCAAACGCAAACCTCAAAGTCCCGATCGAAAACCTCAAAGCCTCGATCGCAAACCTCAAAGTCCCGATCGAAAGCCTCAAAGCCCCGATCGCAAACCTCAAAGTCCCGATCGCAAACCTCAAAGTCCCGATCGCAGGCCTAAAAG
>DWEH01000827.1:0-10543 GCA_018245815.1 Apyrrothrix aesculapus
CTACTAGAAATTCTAATTTTAGAAAAATCCAACAGTACTCGACCCGGGATTTTGAACCCAGGACCTCTCGATCGGCAGTCGCGCTCGCAACCAACACGACCAACGAGGCCGTCATATAATAATCATATATAATTTAATAATAATAATAATGATCTTTTTCTTGTCTATATATTTTATTGAAGTCATGCACTTTACATTCAAAGTATTTCTTAGTAAACTGGCTGCTGAGAGAGAATACGTTGTTGACAAGTTAGGCCCGAATGAATCAATATGACGTAATATAAATATGACGTAAAATATCATTTTACACACTAACGTTATAAATATGACGGCTTATAAACATGACGTAAAATATCATTTTACACACAAACGTTATAAATATGACGGCTTATAAATATGACGTAAAATATCATTTTACACACAAACGTTGACAAACAAGCTCTTGTGTGAACGAAATTTCAAATAAGTAGGAGTGAAGAATTAATGAAGAAGATCAATTTTGCTCGGTCTCTTCATAATACAGCATGGTACACGCTCAGCTGCAAACCCTTTTCTTTTTCCTCAGAAAAACCTATCTTTTATCCTACCTACACACATTATATGGATTGTTTTGTATTTTTAACAACGCGATTGTATCGGAATCGTAAGTTAAGTGTTAATTTAATTATTCATATCTTGAGACATTTCCACACATGGCCATCTGATCTCAAAGTACGCCTCAAGAGAGCTCGTGTTATGGTAACATGACGGCTGATAAACTACATAGATACGCATAAATATGTAATATAGATACATTTTTCACAAATCAGACATGAACTTGAACTTGCAATCATCTCACAAATATCTGTCCTAGCTGAGAATCGAACCAACAACCCCGCTCTGATATACTAACCACCGGACCAACTGGCCAGTAGGTATCATTTACTAATAAACCAGTTCATACAACTTTTGTGTCAATTTCATTACTAACATGTAATGTATATACAGCAGTAATAAACTTATTTAACGTAACAACACGCCAGTAATCCCCGAAGAGGTATGCAGAGGAGTGTAGTATACCCCCACGTTTAACTAGGTACGTTTACGTCCCAATAGAGAATAGGTGGTGAGTCTATTGCCATACACCGGGCACAAAACCAGACTCCGAGCCACTACTAGAAATTCTAATCTTAGAAAAATCCAATAGTACTCGACCCGGGATTTGAACCCAGGACCTCTCGATCGGCAGTCGCTCTTGCAATCAACACGACCAACGAGGCTGTCAGTTTAATATAACGTTAAAATTCATGAAATCGATAAAATGTCCGATTAAAGAATGGCAAGACAGATTATAATATAAATTTAGATGGATACAGGTGAGGGAGACCGAAAGTTCACTTATGCTGTTATAGGTTAGATATTGGCTGACGGGAGAGGCAGTCGGCTTCAAAACCAGCTTGTTTGTATGACGAGAGTGGTAGATCTAACAGAAGTACGTTAAATCTGTAAGGATAGAAATATTTGGCATTCGGTGCTCTCTGCCTGCACTGAAAGACACATCGCGTGACGACTGAATAAAAATAATAAATATAATATTAAGAATATTTAATTTTGTCATAATAAACCATTTCATGCGAATTGGCACACATTATATTCCTTAGAATACATTATCTAGAACTTTAATATTTATAGGTATCTTGTTGATATTTTCCTTCTTTATAGTTTATATATTTATAATCTTAAACACTTAATATCAAAAATCCCTGTAACTTTACAAAGTGAGATCTGCGTGACAGGATTTGAACTCACGGCTGTTTCAACAAGAGGCTGAATTCCAACCCACTAAGCTATCGCTGCTTATAGAATTATTGAATAATAAAACCAAATTGATAAATTGACTTCCAAATGTATTTTTTATACAATATCATTATTATAAACAATATAATTAGTTAATATGAGCACGGAAGCATAAGGCGTGCGCCGTAGAACATCGCACGCATCGCTCGGGGCGTCGGAAATTCAAATCCTGATCTCATCAAGTATATTTCGAAACGTTAGAGTCAAGGTCCCTTTTGTATAATATACACATACAATAGGTCATTTGTATGTGTGTGTGTGGTCAGACTGCGATGTGAATGCGATGTTTGTTGGCAGCTATTAAAATCATTTATTGAGAATTTCTATGAGATTTTAAAAGGCATACGTTTATGAAAATGGCGTAAACGAGAAATTTAAAAATTCTTTATTAATATTTATTATTTATCAATTATATATGTATATGTATGCTTCATAACGATAATCAGATATAACAAAATAGATTTGCCCCCTGCCCCATGTGCACTTACAATATTGCACCTACGTATGTTGAATAATTGACTAAGCAAAAATATTACTTGATAATGTATCTCCAGACAATAGTTTACCTAAACAGTGGAGGCACCTGTAACCCCAAACAATGCGGCTTAGAGCTTAACGCTGTAGCTTATACGGCTATCTCAGTTAACAGTCGCTTGCCAGGCGAGCGGTCTTTGTGCTTTCATATGAAGACACCCTTCACGTATACAATAAAGTGTTTTTATTGAATATTTCCCAGCTTAAAACTAAAATCTTGATGTTCCTGACATCGTCTATTACGCGATCAAAGATATCGTCAGCACCAATATTAATGTTATCGTTAACATCTTCAGTCTTATTATTGTTTTGTTATGTACATAGTTGGATTAATTGATTGCCGTATTTGGTTGGCAAACGAAACTTATCCTTCATGTTTAAATCTGAAATTTATATTACTGTTGCTGCTATACGAGACGTAACAGTTACGAAAAAATAAATTAAGCCATTTATTCAAAAATAAGTCATTCAAATAAATCATTAAGTTTGAGCGAGTTAAAATTAACCGGATTTTTATAAATAAAACAAATTGTGGAACAACGCAGATGACAATTACAACAACAAATGCTAATTTATGGCAACTTTATTGTATGTGAAAAAAAGAAATCGAATGTCGATTAAAACAGTAATCGATTAAATAGCCAAGAGTTATATTAAACATCGAGTCGCTCGGTTCGGATATCCAGGTGTCTTTGTATAAGCGCTTTGCACATTAGAGTTACACTGTAAATCATAGATAAGACTCATTTTTTAGAGTCAGCATAAAATAGCCACCTGTGCGTTTTACATTAATGTGTGTGCCTAATAGAACGCCGAATAAGGCTACAAAAATAAATAATAATCGCGCCTTCATTTCTCCGAAGGGGTAGGCAACGGTTTATAGTACACACGCAGACACAAACACACATAGGTTTCATCAGTTACGTCATGAGTCCGACCATGGAATATTGCCATTTTGCCATTTTATTCTTATAAAGGTATTTGCAACAGTTCATTTTCAGTTAGCTGGGAGTGTTAGACATGTTAGAAACGCGTGCCTGTATGAAAACAGCGATGCATATGTAAGAAGTGCGTTAGATTCATAACGTGATGATATTACAGAAATTAATTTTGAGAGGAATGAAAAATTCATGTTGCTGATTCGTGTATGTTTTGATGCTGCAAAAACCCATAAGTAACTTAGATTAGTTATCAGTAGAAGGTCTTTGAGCCTTTTATGTTTTAAGTTGGTCCGATAACGCCTACACTGTACAAGAGTACGTCAGTTTTTCGGATCAACATAGAGATAATAATTTCTATTAAGCCAACACTTCCGGTAGGGGCGCTGCCATTTTAATTTTTTTCCTCTCAACTCCAATTAATTAATAAACATTATTTATTAATTTAATTACTGTTATTTTTTATCGCATACTTCCAAGTATGTATTTTATGAACGAGGACAGTTTAATGACTTTTATGTAGTAATGAAAAAGTACACTATGCTCTACGATGAAAATAAATGTTTGTGAATATTTGCCTTTTCAAGAAAAATATACCCCTCATCGCTTTATATACTTCGAGAAACTTCCATTGATTCGTCTTCCAATATCCTTTTCAGTGGACGTTTTCGACAAATGTATCAAAACCATTGCTGGGCGATCGCAGCATGACGCGGCCTGCCTAGGCACGGCTACATGCCGTGGCCGTCTACGGGCAGCAGCGTTGTCGGTGCAAGAAGCCATGCGCTGAGATCCCCAACCCGCATGCCCAGCGTGGGGATTACTGGCAAAAACCCCTAATGGGATTCCTACGTCCAACAGTGGACTTAAACAGGCTGATGACAATATGTATGTATTGTCTGTCATTGACATGATATCTACCGATCCTTAGCTCTCCGGTTTACATCTGAATGCCGTAAATAACATATGAAGCAAAACGTTTACTGATGCAAAACGTTTTGAAGATGAACAGCTAATATGTCTATTTACTCGTATGTATTACGAGAAAATGCCTTAACTTTTGATTCAAGTTCATAATTTTCGATATCTCGGCAACTTTCGGAGCATTCTCCACCAAGCAGACTTACTCCATACTCTTGTATATGCCATTACAATATCTCACAACGTTTATGTCTAGGTCGCTATATAAACTAGCCAAGCGGACTTTCTCCCAGTCGTCCTTTACTGAAAACCCAGTCGTTCGCGTGTCGTCTCTCACGAAGCGAAGGCTTTCGAGGTCGAGCGCTAAATACTTCGATTTTAAATATCAGCCATCGCGCACTGATCCGCGATATGAACTGTGGGAGCTGAACGAAATCTTAGTACTAAAACATTTAACTATTATGTAATTTTGTATATAATAAAGGACTCAAGATTTTAATACACAAAACAACCTTTATATCTAAGGTGATAGAATTCATTATCGATTATTTTTGGTGTTGTTGATATTTTAACAGCCAAACAGTAAATACATGGCGTGGAACATCAGATAGTCACATTTATAACATATTCAGTGATCGTCCCTGCGTATGGACATATCAAATAAATTGACATTGGTCATATTAGCGTTCCTAACTAGACTTACTAGAAGATCTGGTATTAGTGCGTTTAAATAAATAACCTGTGTTATATTAATTTATTTATTTAAAACAGTCTTTTATAACCGGCTTCTTGGTTCAGTGGTTAGTGACCTCGACGTTTGAGAAAGAGGTTCTAAGTTCGATTCCCATCGAGAATAAATATTTGTGTGGTTAACAGGAGTGTTTTGTGTTTTGGTGCAAAATTATTTCGTTAGTATGTATTTAAATGTATGTTTGCTTGCCAGATATATGTTTGTTATAATGGAGGTTATATTTAGTTATTATTTTTATCCTTTTATTGTCACGCCAGGTTTTTTATGAGGTAGACAGAGTGCAGTCTAGTGCCAAATACGTACTCTTACAGACCTGACGTGCTTTTGTTAGTATGAGATTTTTTTATTATATTATTTTCTTATGTTTTGTTTAGTTCAGGATTAAATACGTCTTGTGTGAGATATTATATTACAAGGTATGTATTTAAAATGAAGACATTTTGACTTTGAAATATATTTGTAATCATTCACATTGTTATCTCTAAGATGGAACAGGATATCTAGCAGCATATTATTGAAGATAAATCTACATGCATATGTAAATAATGTGTGCGAATCATGGCATCAACAATAACTTAGTAAATAGTCAAGAACACTTTGTACATGTGTTTGTTCTAAAACACTAGCTGATACCCGGGACTTCGTCTGCGTTCTCTATGACATTAACAATACATTTTATGCACGGAGAAGAAAACATATAAAATATTAAAAGCAAAGGCTTTGCTAACATTAAAAAATCGCGAAAGCTTATTGGATTTTTAAAACTTCAATTACTGTGCATTACATTAAGACGTAATAATGTTTGTTTAAGATAAGGACCAGGTGTCTAAGAAGGTATACAAATAAAATTGTTCGAAATCTAGCCGCTAGTCTTTGCGTGATGCGCGCACACCAGCTGACCTCTACCATTTTATTTATATAGATAGTTTAAACTTTTTTTTTATTTCTAAGATGTAGAACGAAAACTACGAGTAAGCGTAAATATGATCTCCGATCTATGTTCTTAAGGATTTTTCTAGGAGTCACTCGATCATATCAATCCAATAGGTATTAAGTGTTACGCTACTGAAGCTAAAAACGTGAAATTTGAAGTGTTTTCTTTGCAAAATGTTTGCATCCATTAGGAAACAATGTTCAGAAGTTCCACATGATGAAACAGGGGATGAAAGTTTGGATGAAAATTCGTCAGTTTCGAAGCTTGAATTGCGAAAAATAGTATTAATGAGGCTAATATCACATATATTCATACACGTCTACTATGAGTGGGCATCAATATATAACTTTTATCTCCTTATTTATATGTTCCGAGTTTTTTTGTAGTGAGAGAAGATTTAATAGTCCCTAACGTTTACCAAAAACGATTATAGAAAACTGCCCATGCTTTAAAGAACATTATAGAATCTGCGAAGTGAGATTTATTCGCGCCTTTTTACTTCACCGTCGTAGCTACCGATAATCAATCTTAAAAAGATTAAATCAATACACCGTAAAATATACCAAAATATATGAAAATAATATTTAAAAACTCCTCGAGACATCCGCAGGACGGAGTTTCATTCGGTGCCTACTTATCGAAGCGTCAATTTGTTTGCGCGCTTTTTACCCAACTTCTCACCAACAAGCAGTTAGCAGGCATTGGAAAAAACAAAAACTGGTATTCGGGTGAGTAATGATCCACAAAACTCGTCACCAGTGGAACTCAGTGCGGACGGGCCGACCTCACTGATTCGCGCACATACTTGCGTCTTCCATACCCATTAGGCTGCCCACTCGCGATTTACTTTTAGTACTGTTTGTTTATATATATACCACTGCTGTTTTTCATATCCTGCTTCTGTTTAACAAATTAAAACACTGATAACTGTTGTACGTTTGTGCGCGTGTGTTTTTTAAGACTTAAGTTATGTTCAAATGATTAGCAAATAAGACTTAAGGTAATTTGGAATACGAATGCGTATATTGTTCGATTTCATGTAACTACTGAGTAGCATGAGTCCCGTTGAAATTAAGGCAAGATTAACTTACGCTTAAAACGTCATGTACTCATTAGATAATACGTTTTAACCAGGTCATTTCAACTTTTGCCACATAAAAACTATAAAGACATTTACAAAGACTTTAAAATAAATATTTTGCTTAGTTAACAGTGCGCACCGGCCCTAAGACCGTGAGATGAGAGTGACTCAGCAATGAGTTATAATTCTTGCGATCGTGAAATCGTGATTCTTGTACACATGTGCCCAACTGTTGGAGTTAAGAATTCTAAACTGTGCGATTTGCATGATTTGCATTAACTTGAAGGCATAAATCTCATAATTTTTCATATGACGCATTACTAACTTCTGTCAAAGGTTAAAAGTTACGTCCATTTTGTTATAGTTATTGTTGGTTTTTTTATGATGTACAGTCCAGTGTCTAGTTTATTGTAGGTCTTGTCTGATTTTGTGTACATATTCTTTAATTTTTATTGATAATTATGCTACCTGAATGTTATCATTATTAATAAATGCAATTAGCCGTTTACGATTTAATTTAATTAAATAAAGACTTTGCTATGTTGAATTACATATTAAAAACATATTTTTTTGTATAATATTTATATTTACATCAATTATATTTAAAATTAGTAGAAATAAATTAATGTCGATTGTATGAATTATTCAATAAAGATATAGTTTTTAATATTTCACGGGGCTACTAAAGTACTTGAGAATGATAAACGTATTGTACAAGCGTTTCAGCGGCACATTAAGTAAAACCTCAAGGTACAGTTAACTGAGTAATATTAAACTCGGTTGACGTTCATAACCAAGAATTATTTAGTTTAAAATGAATAATAAAAAAATGAAGTAAATACTATTTAACTAATTTAGATACTTAAATTTTAGTAATTTTTTTCGCCGTATTACCGATAATGGTGGCTAGTTTCAAGACCTCATTTGCAACCAGTATTTTCAACTAATTATTTAACGATACCCAAATCGGCTGTTGTAAACAATTGGTATTAGTATTAAAAGCAGATGATGGTAGAACCTTATCGGAGACCAGATGTGGTGGACTGTTTGTCCTATTGTTAGTGGGTGCACGTGTATTACCTGCTTTCATTAGAATAAAAGGAGTATTAAGGTTGAACAAACTGCGAATTGTCTTAAATGTTGCACACGTGTTTTATGATGGCTACAAAATTTGGAAAATATTTTGTTTGGTATAACCGCTTCTTATTTCATAATACTAAAGTTAAATGCTGGTATTATTTTGTTTGTTTTCATATTCGCCGTCTAATTTGTGTATTGGAGGCTTTGTTTGTGCTTATAACTCTGCCACATCTGGTCATACTTAAACTTCCAGTCGAAACATCTGTTGTGACTTATACAGGTTTATTTTGTGGCGCGCATGACCAAAATAACTGTAAATTAATTTCATTGAATTATAACAGGACAGCCTCAGTGATTTAGTTAAATCTAATGCTGAACTGGGGCTTGTAGGTTCGATTTCTACCCAGGACAAATATTCATGAGACAAATACGAATATTAATTATTATTTTTAGGTGTAAGTAGCGCCCGTACCGCTGCGTTCCTTTGAAGAACCCGGTGCCCTCCTGTTACGCAGAAGATGGCAGCTGAGAGGGTTTTAGTGCGGTAAATATACCATATAAGTCGAAATTTCTTCCAAGGTGACGGTGTACTGTTTGAAGGTTTCCTTCTGACAACAAAATGGTGTAAGTAAAGCCCACAGGTGTGTATACCCAGTTTTGGATGCTACTAAGGTCCCATTTGAGGGCACTCAACGAACAATTGCGAGCAGTTCGTTACAACACCATATATATTAATATATCTATTTTTAACACCTTTCAATTTCTATGCAAGTAATGCTGCTTAGCGGCAGTAAGACGAGCAGTTATGCTTCTAAAGGCTGTTATAAGGTCATGCCGCATTTGTGATAAGTTGAGAACGACACGAACATTATCTGAAATAACTTATGTACATTAATTATTATTCATAGAAATATTAAAAAATAGTAAGTTAGAAACAGTAACAGATGTACGGGATAATTTTAAAATACTGTCCTTAGTCACGCTAGCCCTAATCTCGCGACCTTTATGTTATCAGTTGGACTTACTCATTATAGACTGCCAGGTGTCCTCCAGCCCATAGATGTTCGATCGCTGCAATATATTATAATGTCGAACAACGAATAATAACAACGTGTTGAAATTACATGGAACGGTGAAGGAAAACATCGTGAGGAAACCTGCACACCTTAGAGACCATAAAAAAATGTTTTTTAAGGCGTGTGAGTTGCCAATCCGCACTTGTCCAGCGTGGCAAACTATGGCCTTAACCCTCTTATTCTGGGAGGAGACCCGTGTCCAGCAGTGGAACGAGTCGGAGCATCGCTCGTGCGGTGCGCGCCTGGCGGACCGAGTGTTCCACCTGTGCGCGCATCCTCAGCGAGCGATCAATATGACATCCAAGATACCTAACCGTCGGTTGCCAAGCCACCACCCGACCACGAAATTGCAGCGGCGGCGGCATGATACGCTTTTGGCCGAAAAGTGTGGCCACCGTCTTTCCGACATTGACGGCAAGCCTCCACTTATCCAGCCACTCTGGTAACAGGTCGAGCAATCGCTGCATCTGTGCTACAGCGATCTCAACCCGGCGAGATGACGAAAAGTACTCAGACTGACCAACCAACTAATGGGACGTAAACGCAATTGGTGACACGTGGGACTGTACTAGACTCCTTTTCCTACCTCTTCGGGGATTACAGGCGTGGTGTTACGTTTACGTTTTTAATCAAAGATTTAGAAAGAGGCAAAATTAAACATTGAAAAAAAAAATGAAATGGAAGAGAAATTTTTGAACATCCACATACAACTATGTATACTACTTTTCCTTTTGACTGTTTCGGAGTTTGAGTGGTTGCAAGCACAACATCCGATCGAGAGGTCCTGGGTTCAAACCTCGGGTCGGCTCATTATCCTATTTCCATCTACTGCTCGACATAATCCTCTCTAATAATATGCCAGTAACCAGGTTGGTTACTATTGCATTTTTCTAACTTCGATTTTTTAGTAGTGGCTCAGTTTGGAGTTGTGCTTGGTGTATGGCAATAGGCTCACCCCTTATTCCATAATGATATCTGAATGTTACTGGTTAAATGTGGGGGTACACTCCTCTACTAACCTCTTTGGGGATTGCATGTGTGATGTTGGGATGTTACGTTGTATCAATTAGTTTATAAATATCACAGGGCACTGTACTCATGTTAAAGTATTTGCTGTTTGATGCAAAATTACATTTTTAGAAACAACTAACTAAACCTTAAGACAGTTGATTAATACTTCTTATTCACATTGTTAAATCACAACACATGAAGGATAATATTTTATACATTACATTAGACTAAGACTACATAACATCACACCTGTTATCCCCCAACAGGTAGGCTGTGTAGTACAGTCCTATGCTTGACCAGTTACGTTTAGGTCCCAATATGGAATAGGTGGTGAGTCTATTGCCATACACCGGGCACAAATCCAGACTCCGAGCCACTACT
>DWEH01000828.1:0-10536 GCA_018245815.1 Apyrrothrix aesculapus
TTTGATATTGTTAAACCTAACTGAAGGTATGTTAGTCCAGTCTATTTTAGGTACTAAT
This sequence comes from Apyrrothrix aesculapus, assembly GCA_018245815.1. Classification (NCBI taxonomy): domain Eukaryota; kingdom Metazoa; phylum Arthropoda; class Insecta; order Lepidoptera; family Hesperiidae; genus Apyrrothrix; species Apyrrothrix aesculapus. Next base: position 59 of record DWEH01000828.1, read on the forward strand.
CGTGAACTTCCGACAATGATGACCTGCGTTTTTGCAGCATTGATTAAAAGCCCATGGGATCGGCTCCATGTTAATATATGAGCCAGATCACTGTTAATAGCAAGAATTGCATTAGGTAAATCCTGAATGGAACATTGTTTATAAATTTGTAGATCGTCTGCATATAGGTGGTAAAGAGAAGTTAGTCTAGAACTTATAGAATTAATGAAGAGTGAAAAAAGGATAGGAGACAACACGCCACCTTGAGGGACGCCAGCACCTATGTATGACCAGGCAGAGTGTGATTCTTTGACTTGGATACGGTGCCGCCGTCCGTTCAAGTAACTACGAAACCAGTCAACCACCGTCGGAGATATGTTAAGAGAACGCAATGTGCCTAAGAGAATATCGAAATCCACAGTATTAAAGGCATTGCTGAAATCTAGCAGTACCAATATTGTGAGTTTCTGCTTATCCATTCCTGTCCGGATGTCTTCGGTAATGTTAAGGAGTGCAGTAGTCGTACTATGACCAGGACGGAATCCGGATTGGTAAGGGTTTAATAGATTTTGAGCTACTAAAAATGAACTCAGTTGACGGTGGACAAGACGCTCAATAACCTTGGAGAGGAACGGAAGAATGGATATAGGCCGATAGTCAGAAAAGCAAGCAGGATTTGTCTTCTTGGGAAGAGGGATGAGTTGCGCATCTTTCCAGAGAGAGGGAAACGTGCAGGAAGATATGGATTTATTTAAAATATAGGTAATGACAGGAACAACGATATCTATTATAGGAATGATCATTTTACGACTAATGCAGTCCTCCCCGACAGAGTCCGAGTGAATTGACATAATGCTCCTTCTAACATCACGATCAGAGAAATGACTAAAATTAAAACAAGGAAGGTCAGGAGTGGAAAACATAGAAAGATTTTGTAGTGTTTTATATTTAGCATCTTTATCAATGCACGACGAGGAAGAGAAATGTTGATTTAGTTTATCAAGATCGAAGTTATTTGGCAGAGAGTTTTCCCGACATTTCCCGACTCCCAGTGACCGTAGAAATTTCCAGACCTTGGTTGGATCAGGATTTTGCACTGAATTATAGATATGGCGTCGTTGGGCATCTCTACACAGCGTATTGCAGCGATTTCTTGCCGATATATATTTAAAAAGTAAAAAGCCGATAAAAGTGGATAAAACTTTTTGCTAGACTTAAATGTTTATATTCAAAAGAGCTACTACTGGGAATATGCGTACTTAGCCTGACCCGGAAAATGAACTCAGGACCTCTTGCTCAGTTCTCGCGGTTGCAACTGCTAACCCAACGAGGCAGCAGTACAACAATCTTTACAAAAAATTTCTAAACCTGTTGTACAATTTCAAATGGAAGAGAATAACTCATATAGCAATTTACTTGATAATAACACCAGGTACTAGAGAAACATGGTCATGTTACCATATGAAGTGTTTAACATTGGCATCGCTTCGTGGAAACGCATACGAATGGTCGTACGGATGGACGGTCGTGTGTACTGCGGTAATTGAATTTATATCTACTGCATTATTTTGCGGTTCTGAGGAACGGTGGCAAAGGTTTTGATAATAACACTTTCACGTGTCGAGCACGTTTATTTCACTAAAATGTATCGGTAAAATTAGCTTTTTATTGTTCGAAATAGGTATTACCAATCCAGTAACGTTGGTAAATTAAGTTTTCACGTGCCAGATATAGAGTGTACGTTTTTTGTTATGTACTTTAAACCATGCAAATAGAATAACACGAATTTGAATATTAAGGTCTTAAAATATAGATTGATGATTCAAGGTGGGTGATTATTGAAAGATGTTTCAACCAGACTGCAAAAGAGTGGAATTCCCGGCCGACATCTTTTTTTCCCGATTCATACAGCCTGGAATTATTCAAGACAAGAGTGAATACGCACTTCCTAGGCAAGCGTGCTACATCCTAAGCTGCATCTCGCTTTCCATCATGTGGGATATCAGTCAAAAACGAGCCTATTGCTAAACAAAAAAAATCAACTCCATTGTTTCTTCCACTCTCGCCTCAATGGATACGTTGCAGCGTGTATATGCGTCCTAACTGAGGATAATGATCTAATAACATATATGTATATATATCTGTTCGATATGTTGTATATAGACAAATAAGACATCTTTTGAAAGGTCGCATAGTTTTGAGAGTAATAAGATAATGTCATACATAGATATTACATTCGTAGTGACCCTCCAGGGATCCCTTCGCACGCTCATTTTTACAGCAAAAGTATAATATGAAATAACATGCTTTTGAGGCATTCCTATATGAGGTATTCCCGCTTTTAAGATCTCCAAAAAAGGAGTGAAAAGAGCCTTCTTTAAAGGCCGTGAAGGCATTGGCAACGGTGTTGTGTTGCACATAAACATGGCTGTGGTGAGCGAATACCATAAAGTGGTCCGTCTGCCTGTTTGTCAGGTTGAATAAAATAAAAATATGTAATCCAAAACGGCGGCTTATTGAGTAGGTACATAAAGTGCCACAAAAATAAGACAAATCTAGATCCGAATGTTGTGCTTGGTAACTGAAGGAGCAAAATAAATAACGTAATTTTAATTACGTCGTGTATAGTTTGATTTTAGTTTAGTTTTGTTTTTTGTGTTAGTGGAGTTTTAGCATGCAATTATTTTCTTCTTTTATTTTTATTTGGCATAATGCCATGACACAAATAGCTTTAATTCGCGTTATACGCTTATAATGTCGTGTTCTGACTTGTCTTTCAGTTCATTTTTAAATAATTCCGAATCTCCTGCTCCGTTGATACATTTAGTGGGATTCATCAATACATAAGCATTAATGTATTTGTATATGCATTAATGTATTTGTATATGCATTAATGTATTTGTATATGCATTAATGTATTCACGTACGCATTAATGTATAGGTTGTTCTTTTTCACATACAACCTACGAAATATTTAAGTCTGTCATTTATTGGCGCACTGCATTGCACTTTCATTTTGATAAGATAGTGTCATTATTCATTTGGATTTTTAATTTTCTCACAAAATCTTTTCCACTGTGTATGTCCACTATTAACAATTGCTAGAAAATTTTCTTCGTAGGTATTTCGTAAATCCAGACATGACACAATCCGTACACATTCAGCAGATAACTTAGAAATTGTTATTTAAATGTGAAATATAAATTGTAAAGAGCACATTATTTACCATTCTAATTTTCATACTTATAGTAAATGAAATCATCAACGAACTGACTACATTAGCAATTAAAATTTAAAATTTACATTAACGCATCATAGATGGCGTTAGTGTCAAAAGCGCCATGCTTTCGCGCGCTTTGTTACGTTTGCGACGATCGCAATGTTTATTATCTTTGTGGTGTACTATCGATGTTTCGGCAACATCGATATTATGTATATGCATAAACGGGTACGAAGTTGAGCATAACATAAACTTTCATGGCACGTAACGTGTTCCGTGCACACACTGGTACAGTAATGGCGAGTGGTGATAACTTTAAATCGACACATGTGATCGTGGGCACGCATGGATTATATCGCAATGAATTCTAAACATGCTCTCCGTACCGCATCAGACTTACAACGTTCTCGTTTATAAAATAGACCGCTTGCATAAAGGATTGGAATTAAACATTCCTATACTAATAGTCAAGTTCGTTCGGTCAGTATCAGAGGTGTATAAATTAATTTAATGACGTAACGTAACATCACGACTGTAATCTCCGAAGAGGTAGGCAGAGGAGCTTACCTCCTATTCCGTTGTGGAACGTAAACGTAACTTGTGGAACGTGGGAATGTACTACACCACTCTGTCTACCTCTTCGGGGATTACAGGCATGATGTTACGTGTAAAAGAAAAATACAGAAAAGGGAGAACCTTGTTAAAACGTCAAGTATTCTCTAAACTATACAAATTAAAACTGTAATTAAATATACGACGCGTAAAACATTTACATGCATAAGTATATACATATCTTCACGCCAGGTTCGTTACGAAGTAGGCAGAGAACACCGAGTGCCAAATATCCTCACAGACCTGCCGTGCTTCTTCTACATTTATCACTCTCTTAATAAATGCACACCGCTTTCGGAGGTTTTTGACTCCCCCATCAGCTAGTGTCTGGTCTATTTGAGCAAAATAGGTGAGTCTTGGCCTCAGCACCTGCGTCCGTCAACATTCGCTATATCTGCTTTGTCATTCTTTCATCAGCACGCACATTTACATTTACACAAAATATTATGAACAAGTACCAATTACGTAGGCCGTTAAACTACTTTAAGAAAGAATTTTACAGTAAAAGTACTTGCGGTGTTTTTGTAGCTTCGTGAATAATATAAGTTTGACGCTCGACGTTGTGCGCTTCAATAAATATGTTGGTGCAAACACAGTTTACAATATTTCTCATTTTACTCTCTCTCAGTCAATGTCATGTCAAGACTTAAGAATTCGTCTGATCAGTCTGATCACGGTTCAGTAAGTTATTGTTACAGTACAAAATAATGTCTCCTGAGTCATTGATGTACGGGTATAGACAGGTTGAAGACACTTAGTAATATATTTTCGGAACTTGTACATTATCGTGGTAGGTGCGACATAATTTTTGTATCGTCAAAAATGAGCCGATTAAGAGTCGATTCTATTACGTGTAATCATCTTAAACATATATATTGAGACATTGCGGAAACATTTCTAAGGAGTATGAATGTCTTCGCAATAAACAAACTTGACTTACAAGTGGAAGTACAGGCTCAAAGGAATGAAACAGGAAACACATTGTTGTTCGAAGAAATATTATATCCTCTACTTTAATTAGAAAATACATTAACTCTATATAAAAGTTGTAATAAAGCTTTTTATCTTATTTTGTCTGCAAAGCTTCTTATCTTATTTTATCTTTGGCTGATCTTATCATTAATTTATGTAATTTTAATTTTCGAGACCTTTTTTTTGATCTCAAGAGACGATCAGAGAAGTTTTATCGTATGTATAATATGCCAAATTCATCATCACCACCAATTTATTACAGTTCCTTGGGTACGGGGTTTCTAGCATAATGAGGAAAATTAAGGTCATACCTCTCTACGATGGCGACGAGGGGGTTAAAAGATTTCAAGGGCTTCACAGAGCATTTTGAGACCTTACCAGCTTACAAGTTATCACACAAAGTTTTCCTTTGCAGGGAGAGATATGGCGAAAGAATGTTGAACTAAGCTCTCGGAACGAAACAACATCGATGTTTCTATAAATTTCTTTCTTTCCACAATTATGTATACATATGACAGAATTATTGTATGATCCTAGCTTTATCCGTATACATCATATATTAAGCAGGCGTGCACATAGCAGAAAATAATAAGATACAAATCATTTGAGTTATCTTTTGTAAATAATCTTATCTTATCTTATCGTCTCCATTGTGAAGCTTATAGTCATGTACAATAAAACACTAACAAAAAGACTATATCACCGCTCCCAAAATATCAACTACAATATACCTATCAAAAAAGCAGATAACTGATTCTAATTTTAAAAGCTTTACAAGTAAAGTGCCTACACCCTGCAGGTCCAATGACGTACGCACGCGAAAAATAATTAAATACCTTATCATTCGCGGCTCGTTCGACATGAATACACCGCATACCATTTAAATTGCTTTCCTTTGTGCATCTTTGAATCGCCTGACCTTCGTTCGAGCTTTGTGCTAAGCAAATATAATATAGGCCACCTTCCCGAATAGAGCACTTACTACCCAAAAATGACTTCTTTTGTCGTCAACAACAATGCATGATTTATCATCGGACACCGCCGCAACGACCTCAAATTCATATTAAAATGGGCCGCTAGCCTTACACAGAGTAGCAGATTAAGTGGTACAGAGGTGTATGAGTAAAGTGTTACGATTACTTCAAATTTTGGGAGTGGGAAGGGCGGGATAATGTACATATGTATTCAGGTAAAAAGTCATTGCGCCATCCTGTATGGATGCTGACAATAATCATTGACTCATAATGATAGTCTTAACTTTGTTCAGATGCTAAAAATAATATGGATTACAAAGAAGAAACAAGAATAAGTATTACAAACGAAAGTTTAAAATATATTTGAGTACATTGAAGAAATAGAACCTAAATAGAAACTCGAGATTTTTGTGTCTCTAATATAATATATTTTTTAAGAAGGATACCTTGATTGGGGATTCTTCTTGAACTAGTTGGTGTAGTCACTAAATAACATTGAAGTTGGATAGGTGGCCGGTCGTAAAAGTACTACTAAAACTATATGCGACTTTACTGACCCGACCTTAATTTGGAACAGACCAGGATAATGATAAGGAAAAAATGAATTCTGTTGCAAAGTAATAGTATCGGGATTACGTTTACCAATAATTAATATCAGAAACATGCAATCACGTGGAGATTTAACACAAAAATGCAATATGACCGTTGTTTTATACACAAATGTAATAAATAATGCAATGAACAACGAAATTTTCGTTTGGCCAATGATTAAATATCTGCTTATAATTAACTCGTGAAATTAATATCACACACAACACATTTTATCTTGTCGTGCCCATCGCATTGCATAACTAATCACGTAGTCTATCAATTTTTTTCAATGCCTTTGTAAATGTTTTCTGCAGCGAACGAGCAAATACTACACAATCGATATTGGTACATTCATATTCCACCATAATGATGTAGGTACCTGTATTTTTATTAACTGTCATTAATCGAATTTCGAAGGTCTTTCATCTATCGCATCTAAGTATAGATCATTGTTGTCATAAAAGAAGTTGGAACGATGCGTAAAAATTAATTATAAATAAAAACCGAAGATAACATAATTCGTCAAGCAACATTTTAATTGAGAAAAGTCCATCGAGTATTACTGTGTTTTGAGGAATAACAAAAGATTATTGATGAGCTCAGTGTAATGAGACAGATTATGTTATCAAACTAATGACTTTTTTACGAACAGCAGGACCTGCAACTTATTTAGAACATGACCTTTAGTTCTATAAAAATAGGAGTGCTGGGAATATTAGTCTAGTTAGAAAAGTACATATATGTAAGCCATTTATATAGTTTGGTATTTGTTTTATTCGAAGTTGCTCACAAAAGTATTACTACTTCGAAGAAAAATATTGTCGCCTGTAGTATAAAATGTGGACCAGCAATAACACTTTTCAGACAGTTGTTTTAATAACAATAACCGTTTTAATAATCGTGAAGGTACAATACAGTACATACGGTAAGGGCTTTTTCAGACCAGAGTATATCCGGCGCGTTTTACTCTCGTTTTGGAATACGCATCGAAAATACGCTGGTCTGCAAGAACCTTAATATGTGACTTACGTGAAGACATTTAATGAAAAACATACATGTTCCAGTCTGATGTTTTTAACAATTATCCGAACCATATTGTAGATCGATACTAAGGACGAAATTAATCAACCCTTAGAAAATGTCTAAGTCATACCCTGAATCAACCCTATTAAAAATATCAGTCTTACTTTAAGTATGCGTTGAAAATGTTGACTTTCAAAGCAATGTTTTCTCTGTTTTCTTTACGTCAATATTCTACATCCGATAAGGTTCGCGAGCCGTGTCGACTGTAGGTGGAAAGTGTGCACAAGTTATGAAGTATGCGTTATCATTTCAGTGAAAATGATAAACTACTTTTGTTGCTACAAAAATGGAACACAATCTCATTCGCTAACAAACGAAAAATCACGCCTGTAATCTCCGAAGAGGTAGGCAGAGGAGTGTAATACACGCCAACGTTTTATGTTTACGTTACATTATGGAATTGGTGGTGAGTCTATTGCCATACACCGGATGCAAATCCAGACTCCGAGCCACTTCTAGAAATTTCTACTAGGAAACCTAAGTTAGAAAAATTGAGTAGTACCCGGCCCGGGATTTGAACCCAGGACTACCCGATACTGTACTAACGATACGGTAGTTAATCTAATTGTGACTTCTCTTTTAGACTAAGTACTAATTTAACAACCCTTATAATGCACTTTGCGTACGTAAATTTAATAAATCGTTGGAGTAGTATCGAAGGTCTGGCATATTCGTGGTTGTATTGCGAGAAGAATTTTTTTACGTTTTTGAGCCATATACCAAACCAGTAGCCTATTACGATTTCATTTAATCATAGGCGCATAACTTACTTATCATGTACGTTAATGAATTCATAAATTCATTAGACAACTTCATAAATCAAATATTTAAAATCAAGGGATTAGTGATGTATGTATGTATCTGATTTTACAACGAGACGTGCGTTAATAGGATTATAAACTGCATTTATATGGATATAATTTTTAAAATATTTCTACAATGTATGTAATATATGGGAACGCACAAATGATATTTCAACTTTCTGACGGAAATTGGTGTAATGGAACTATGTATGTACTAATACTAACGCAAAATTTGGAATCGAACTGAAGACATGCCTTTTATGCCACTCGATGCTCTCTGCCTACCCCGTTAGGCACCTGGCGTGAAGATATGTGTGTATGTACATGCCCTCTCCGAAAAGTATGGTCCACGTTTCAATCGACTGAACTGCATTACATTACTCAACACTTTTTTCATGTCGCGACACGTGTTTTTATAATACCTGAGTATTTTTTTCCAGTTTTATTCCGTCAACGCCACGATAATTTGTATCTCTTTTCAATCAAAATTCAACTCAAAACTCCTGTTATATAATTATAATGCAGTTCAAAACTATCCGAATGTGTATAACTCGACCCTCGTTTTGAGCAATATACAATTCTAACTTTAACATGAAAAAACATGAAGAAATAACATGAATGTAAAATGTTGGCGTACCTATATTTTCAAGATAAGATTTTTATGTTTTTTTCTCTTACGCGAGGCAAACGACGTACGAAAATATTAAAAGCACACATAATTTGACTAGAAGTTAAATTATAGCGTGTACACGTTCCTAATGAAAGAAACACAACATGTCGAAAATACGCTCCAATTGTAATTGAGTGGTAATGAATTTTTTAAACATTACCAGCCCTTCACCACCAAACCGCTGTTGAGAACATGTCACGCACCGGTAATTTAAAATTAACCCCAAGAGAACAAATTCTTATTAATTTCATTCTAAATTAAACAATTGAACTCATTTAATAAGCTATGCCGTGTTTATTATTCAGAACAGAAAGTACAGCTTCCGTAAAAAGGAAAATTAAAAAAAAATTCCAAACCCTCTAGCTCTTAACGTGTAAGATATTAAAATCGAACTAATTAAGGTTTAGGTGAGGCTTTTTGTGTTTTGACTGAGACACTCATATAGAAATATATTTCGATATTTCAATTTTGCTCACATCCACTATACTGTATAACACATGTAGGTTAGGGTGTCTCTTAAATTTCAAGTTCAATATTTTTCTACGCATACCTTCTTAAAAGTTTCGTAATAACCCTATATTGTCTAAAAAAAATATTAGCTCGATTTATAAGCGATAACCCGCGCCGGCTTGTGATTTAAACTTGTCCATACAAGTTTCGTGAGCACTGCGCTGTGACTTGTAACTACATGTTTTATTTGTCATTTCATACGTGATTTTTGAGATTATTAGTGCTCCATTGTTTAGTGCGTAAACATGTCGGTGGAGTTACGGAGTGACAAACAAAATATTTTCCTTATCGGATTGCCTAGCTATCAAATAAATGGTGCGAAATTACCATCTAATCGACAAGTTCTCTCAGTCCTATTTTACAATATTCGTGAGGTTAAACTGACTGTTTGTGAAAGTGCAAATCTTGTGATTAGGGAGTGCATCATATATTGGGAAAAAGCAAGAATTCCAACAAGGGCATTTCCTAACTGCGTAAAGAAACTTGTTGATTTATATCATGTTTGGAGAGAATTACAAAAAAATCGTAAGAAAACTCAGGTTACGTTCAAGAGCCGTGAGAACAATTTCGAAATTGATCTTGATAATTTGTTTGATATTGCACATGCTGATGCTTTTGAGAGAATGAAAATAGAAGAAGATAAATTATTTTTAATGAAACAGAGAGAGCCAGGTCGCCCGGGATGCTTAGGTGGTGTAGACAAAAAATTGGCGGAAAAAGAAGAAAGATCTAGACGACGACGACTGGAAGAAGAGGAAAGGATTGTAAGACAAAGAGAATCACTGGCTGTTGCATCTACTTCCACCACAAATAACTTAGAAAGTCTAGAAGATTCAGACGAAGAACAGATCTTGAATTCTGAACTCAGCTTGCCGGACGTTCCCTGCCATGAACAAAGTTCAAAAAGAGGTAGAAAGAATCTCATAACACCTAAACTAGTTGCAGCTTTAGATCGGTGCCAGTTAAGCATTAGAGACTCCGTTTACATTCTTAATGCGGTGGTAGAAGCGCTTGGTCTGAGTAGCGATGATTTTCCTATTAACAAATCCTCGATTCAGCGAATT
>DWEH01000829.1:0-10535 GCA_018245815.1 Apyrrothrix aesculapus
ATTTGTGCCCGGTGTATGGCAATAGACTCACCACCTATTCCATATTGGGACGTAAACGTAACTGGTGAAATGTGGGAATGTACTAAACTCCTCTGCCTACCTCTTCGGGGATTACAGGCGTGATGTTACGTTTTTATTTATTTTATTAACTTATTTTACCATCATCAAACGTTTATTATTCCGCTGTTGGACACGGCTCTCCTGTAGAATGAGAAGAGTTAAGGTCGTAATCTACTGCGCTGATGAATTGAGGGTTCGTAGGCTAACTTATTTATTATTAATAATTTTATTAATTTGTTTATTTGTCCTGTGACGATTTCTGATATGTTCGTGCGTGTAACATAATATGCGATTTAATACCTTGCATTAAATATTGCTAAGATTGTACTTTTAAAAATAAAAAACCGTATTTAAGAAAATTGGTGTTTCTCTATACCATCCAGTGTGGTACTGTTTTGTGTTTATTCTAACTAAAATAATGTGGTTCTGAAGTTACACTTAGCCTAAAAGAATATATCTCCTTTAATATAGTTTTTATTCAATAACCATATTTATTTATTTATTTAATTACTTAAAACTGTAAAAAAACACTTACTTTCAGTAATAACATAACATAATAATAACTTTCAAAATATCATAAAAAACAGAAAAAAAAACAAATTCTAGCATACATCACACATTTCGTTCACAATAACTCAGGCATTCTGATAAAATCTTCTTCCACTCATCAGCAAATAAATCACAACTAGGCGATGCGTCATAATGCCTATCTATTATCCTGTAAAATAAATTATTCTATATTTCCTGTAATAATGTAGAAGGTATTTTACCTGACAGATAACATGCACAGAGAAATAAGTAAATAAAAAATAACATGGCCCATATTAAAAAAACTTTCTCTTAAATGTATTAGACTGCATGTTCGGAGTCTTCTGTGAACTTAAATGTAGCTTTCTCCCGGCCGCATCTAGGTCACTAGTTGTATTATCAGTAAAATGCCATTACCTGTGGAATGCCTAATGTGCCGAGACGCGGCGAAACGGTGGCCTGTTGGCAAATTGCCTGTGGGGACGGCTGTCCCGTCCCGGCCAAGATTTCGCGTAACTGATGTTTTTTTGTAACACAATACATGATTAATACAAGATCTTTTATTAAGATGCGCCCATATTAAAATGAACTCGGTTAATAATGATTAAAACAGTTACGTTATAATATATATGATTAAATATTGCCTTTGAATGTTCTCTACTTTGGTATTTACTGCTCGCCGCATTATTTGGCTGGCTATTGATAATATTTCAGGGACTTTATATAAAACCGTTTGCTTTTTCAAAATTGTTAACAAAAATAAACCTAGACAGGATAATGATAGCTAAAAAGTAATGTAATGTGTGGAAGTATGAAGTGAAGTAATGTCGATAAATGCGGATTATCAATTAACAGCCTACAACTCTATATGATAATCATCGTTGGGAACAATGGGCGATGTCAAGGTAGAGCCGAGCAATGGCTGACTGAACTCTACAATGTCATAAAACTAATTTGCTACTCGGTAATGTTAACCGCAATTTACTTACTTCTAACCATTATATATTTCTTATAATATTTTGGTATTGGATATACTAATGTCTGGTTAATCCACTTGTTTACTTTGAAAACGTTCCCGAGGACAATGTGGCTCATTACGGTAATCACATCTGATTTATTCATAAGTGATATTAATTAAACGTGTGCTATGTTAGCCATTAAATTAGGTCAGGAAAATGAGGCAGTAAACAAATAAAAATACCGGTACTCACTGTCTACCCCGTAAATGACTTGACGTGTCAATAATAAAAACATATAAATATTTGCGCTTGTTAATGTTTGCTCAACGTGGCAGACTGTGGCTATAACCCTTCTTAGTCTGACAAGAGACCCGGGTTCAACAGTGAAACGATAAAAAGGTGATGAGGGTGATGTTGATGGTAATAAATATTTTGTTTTGAATGGTCTTATACCCGACGTACTGTAATAGAACAATTAGATACGAGTACAAGGCAGCGGCTTCATTACGATGTAAGCGAGCGTAAAATTACCTCGTGTCTACGGGACAGGGGTTAAGTGGGTGACGGTGGGTTGCGTGATAGAACCGCACTTTAATTGCAGCTAACGCGGTCGAGTTAGTTGTAGTAGTGCCTCTAGTAGTGTAGAGAAATTAATATGTATACTTGTGGTAAATCTAACCTGCCTACCTCTTTGGGAATTACAAGCGTGATCTTACGTTTTGCTGCTGCTGAGAATCAAAAATATTTATGTTTAACAGTGAAGGGTTAAAAAATAATGCACAAAAATTTATATATGTATATCACAATTACTGTGTTTGTGTTACGTTAAGACGTGAAGTCGAACTTGAATTTTTAGCGTTCTCAGCAAGCGGTTCCATGGTGTAATGGTTAGCACTCTGGACTCTGAATCCAGCGATCCGAGTTCAAATCTCGGTGGAACCTGCATTTTTGTTCTCGAAAATTTATTCTTAAATGAATATTAAATTTTAAATGAGTATTTAAATGTAATATTGTTTTTGAACTATGAATATTATTTTTAAGTGAATTATTGAAAATTTAATAAACGAATTGGGAATTTAATAAAAAATGTTAAATGATAGTAAATAATAATAACGAACATATAATTAACACAATTATGTTAAAAAACTAAGCTTCAGCTGTGTTAACATATTTTTAACAGAATTATATACTAGTATTTTCTCTACATAATTATGTAAAGAAAATGTTAGTAGGTGTTGCATAAACTTATCATTTTAATTATTGCCAAATGTTATATTTAGACACATGACGTCTACTGAGTGAGATAAAATATGGAATAGAAGAGATAGCACGGTCTGATTACTCAATTTAATACTTTTATTTAACAATGGTGTAATGATTGTCTCTTTACAACGCAATAATCATGACATCACAGGAAATAATGTAGTATTATTATTTAATCTATTAATCAATGCAAGATATTGCACGCTTGCATTAGTGCATTGACCTTCAGATATGCTTCAAAGACACTTAAGTCGACAACTTCGAAACTAACAGAAGTGTTCTTTACGCAGAAGCATAGTCTATGAAGCAAACTGCTGAGAGCTACTCAAATGAATGTTCAAACGAGGGCAGCTTGTGGCTTCAATAGAATTTAATTTTAACATTGTTGCCTACTTTTTGCGTATATCGCACAGAAACGAATTGTAGGTGATACTTATTAAGATATTTTTGTGTGACGAAACTTAAACTATAAGAAAAAATTTATAATAGGGCCGAATAGTCCAGAACGACATATCACCTGAGATGATTCGTGCCGTTGTTGCTTTGGTTCTCAATTACATTTATCATCATCATCAGCCTAAGTCCACTGCGGGAGATAGGCCTCCCCTGAATAATTTTGTCCATAATCCCGACGCTGGGCATGTGGGTTGGGGATTATAGGTATTGTCTTTTCACGTATTTGCATACCATACGTAAGTTGCATAAGTTGTATACTCATTGTATTGTTGTTGAATAAGTGGTATATTACTGTATGTGTGTAAGCAGTACGTAATTGTTGAGCTCCAGTCGTGAGCTTTCTCGCTTTATTCGGATCCAGTGGCTCGGCGGGCGGCGGCAACAATGCAGTTTGGACAGGTTCAAGGCCCTCATTACGCAACTCGTCATTTAAGAGCGACAATTACACGGCGGAAGTCGGGTGTCGTCGTTAAATACATAAGCTATAATTGTAATTACACTGGTCCGCGATCACGATACGCCTGCCGCCATCTTTTAATACTTGTAATCAGTCTGCACTGTACTGATCATACAAGTTTAATTCAAAATGTTTGATATATGTAATTAGGAGATATACATACATGTATAATATATGTATGTTTAAAACATTTATCAATAGTAAGGAATAAGTATCTGGGGACATCTCCGCACACGGCCATCTGATTCTAAACCAGAGGGATCCTGTGCTATGGGAATCAGACAAACTATAATAGATACATTCCTGTATAAATGTACACTTACATAGACATTTTTTTACACCCAAATACAGGAAAAGTACTCATCACACAAATATTTATCCCGACTGGGAATCAAACCCACGACTAGGGAGCCTTGGCTCAGTGGTCAGGTTTACTAACCACCGACCCAACGGGCCATCCAATCAAGAAAAAATTTAGAATAGCTTTTAAACAGCGCTGTGCACTTTTTTTATAATAAATGTATTAAAAATATAGCTTCCTGTCAGTAAGCAATTGCAACAATGGATGGTATTACGAAGAATGATATTACATTGAGTTTACTTTCAATTAAATTGCATATATGACAATAATCGATGCCATTGGTAATAATTATTGGTACTGGACTAAAGACTCCAGAGTCTCTGCGGCCGATTTTAGTCTATTATTGTTAAAAAACTAATAAAGCACATGTCTTCGACAGACTCTTTATTCTTTGTCGTTACAAAATGCGAAGCCTTTTATAATGATTGCCGCCGTAATTATTCGGACCAAAAAATGAGGGACAAAAATTTTTGACTCATCGTAATTCCACCCTTGTTCTTGAAAACGATGCCGCATTGCGAACACAACAACAATAGGAGTGTAGGAATTCTACAAGCGTCTTCGTTCATCGTGACTCATTATGATAACTAAAATGCTTATGATAAGAGTAAGCAAAGTATTTCGTCATTGTTGATGGACCTTTACAACATAAGAAGAAAAGAAAAGACCATAGAAGTTCTACAAAAATCGAAGTATTCTGTATTCAAATCCCGGGACGGGTACTGTTGGATTTTACTAACTTAGATTTGCTAGTAGAAATTTCTAGTAGTGGCTCGGAGTCTGGATTTGTGCCCAGTGTATGGCAATAGACTCACCACCTATTTCATATTAGGACGTAAACGTTATTGGTGATACGGGGGAGTGTATTACACTTCTCTGGCATATTACACTTCTTCTATAAACTGGCATGAACTATATATGTATATATATATTTTTAAGAGCACTCTGCACTAAGAGATTTACGAAAATTTTGCTCAACTCGTAATTACACGTTGACGGTCAATATCGTTCGGTATTCGGTCCGCATCGCGTCGCGCGAAGGCGTGTAGTTTTATTGGCGTATGATTAACGAGTCCGGGTACGGCGAGGCAGATTCAGATAGATGGATAGCCCACCGCCGGCGATTCCCAGAGCCTCGGTAATCATCGCGAGACACCGCCGACATTTTCTGACGGGACATTTGATAACAATGTTAATAAGCTACGTTTCCATATTGCACATACCTCTTGATCATACCTTACAATGTACATTCGAAATTTAAAATACATTGCCGGATATTACGCTATGATAGCAACGAGAGGCTTTTAATATAACGTAAGCTTTGTATAATATTTATGTAATTCTTTAAGCATAATTTAAAAGTGTGGGTATTCAAAAGAATAAAAAAGGTCTTTTCAGAATATAAGGACAACACAATTAACCATAGGAATACCTGCTTTAATTTGGCAACCGTTTAGTTGGTACATGTATATATACTGAGGACTATCTCATTGCATTTAGTAAATACCTAGTATCGTTTATAGTCGAAATTCAAACAACAGTAGCTGTGATTGAACTGTTTTTTTTTTATTGATTGGGGCTAAATATATTCAAGAAACGCAAAGAAACCTAATGAACGGATCGAATACAGATATGAATATTATAAAAATGGTTTTATTGAGTTGATTAAAGTATTTTATATCTGAAAACCATGTGGGTGTGTTTAACATGGTGTGTGTGTAACACACACCATGTTTTTTCATTTTTTGCCAGTGTTTAACCATTGCGTTTCGAATGATCATATAATTATTTAATTATTTTTTTATATTATCGCTATTATTATTATATCGTCAAGTCTTATACGTGGTAGGCAAAAAAATGAATAAATATTAGATAAATATTAAAAAATTAACACAAAAATAATACAGCGATTTTCGGTATTCACGTAATTATATTAGACTGTCGCATTTACACGAATGAAAATTATTGTTTTTTTTACAGAGTGAATATCGTTTTGCGGGCGGAGGTTATCCAAGAGGCACGAGCGGTGGCGGAGGCCGCAGCGGCGGACTGTGCTCGGCGGCGCTCGTTGGCGGAGCCCTGTTCGCTGCTGTCGCTGTTCTGGCCGTTGCTGCGCTCGCTTTCTACATGGGAGCCCTCAGGCCGGATAATGGGGAACGTAAGTTATATTTCGCATCATAGAAAATAGCAATTAGGGGGTCATTGAAAACCAAGTACGTGCATTTTTTGATCAATTCTGTGTGAAAGTTCCACATCGGTGTCACGCAGGATTGATATCTAAATAGTTTTAGAAGTTTCATGTTAAACATTTTCAGTTAAATATACTTTCTGTGCAAAGGTTTTTACAATCATTCACTCACTTTTCAGCTATTATGACTTTTGAGGGTACATTTCGAGTTACCCGGGGTGATGTTTACGGCGGGGTGCCTGGCAGTCCGGCGTGGAAGGAACGCGCTCGCCGGTACGGAGTGTCCCTTAGACAGATATACTCCGCAGCTTCTCCTCTACGTCAGGCTTTTGCCGGTGCTCACGTCACAGGGTTTGGTGACCGAAGACTAGATGTCCATTTCAGATTATATTTAGATAGAAGAAAAATACCTAGGTTTGTTAAACAAAAATATTCTTTTTATATTTAGTCTTATATTAGTCGACCAATATTAAATT
The DNA here is from genome assembly GCA_018245815.1 of Apyrrothrix aesculapus. Classification (NCBI taxonomy): domain Eukaryota; kingdom Metazoa; phylum Arthropoda; class Insecta; order Lepidoptera; family Hesperiidae; genus Apyrrothrix; species Apyrrothrix aesculapus. The sequence goes on from DWEH01000829.1 coordinate 6,749, forward strand.
TCTTTATGTATATATTTCAGTTCTGTAAATAATATAGAAGAGTCATTGAAAAATATATTAATACAAGACTTAATGTCCAAACATCCAGCGTTTGGACAAATTAAAATAGATCCATCTAGTATAGTAATTAAAAGAGATTTGGAACATACATATCATTCAGAGTCATACGTGAAAGAAGCTATGAACGAAAGCATGGCTTCCAGTCATCCAAAGAACACTTCACAACAAAATGGAAAAGATAAGGTGTTGCAAAGTCGTGTTGGAGTTGTACGAAAAACTACCGTTAAGCCGAATCAGGGCTTAAGACCGAAAGATTCAGATGAGCCCGACATAGATACTGATAATATACCAGTATTACAAGGCTCATTCCAAATTACCAAAACAGAAGCCGATATAACTGAGAACAAACAATCAAAACAAAATTCCGCACCCACTCGTCACGAAGAAAAAACAAAACCACCAACTACTATCAAACCTGTAGGAGCGGTTGTAACCGCTAAGGCTACTACAACTACAAGAATGTCTACTACCAAATCGACAACAATAAGTCGAAGGCCACAAATAACCACGCCAAAAAGCAGACCTTTCACTATCAAATCAACAATTAACATAAAACCAAAGACAGAATCAACTACCGTTCAAGTTTTAGAGAAAAGTACTATGAAACCTGTTACCTCAACCATATCATCTTCTTCTACAACAGCTAATGTTTCACAAATACTTTTAGATTTATTAACTAACGAAAACCATGATAAAGATTTGCCAAAAATTGACACGTTGTTCACAGTACCGCACGTAATTGATAATGAACCATGGAGACCAATCACCCGGCCTTACTATGAAACCACTAGCAAAAGACCAATAATACCAATAGAAACTACTAGTGAACAAAATGCAAAAGACAGAATAGGCATAGCTGAAGTTGTTGAAGATATAGCTTTGTTGGAAACAATGCTTACACCCATACCACCTGTAAAAAACCGAGAGAAATCAACGCGAAAACCTGGAGGCCTATATAATATTGATCCAAATTTAGCAGCCGATATTTACGTACCAAATCCGGTATATACGAGTTTTACATTGCCTACATTTGTGCCACCATTGAAAGATATGGAAACTTTAGGATCGAGTTATCCAAAACCTCACCCTATACCGGTTGATAAAATCAGTGCAGTAGTTGAAGATATTGCAGACTTAAAAACAAAGTTTGATGACAACGATGGAAAACCGGTTGAAAGACCTCCTAAAGAAAAGACGACCTCTGTGACTTTAAATGTCGTACAGGACGACCAACAAGATAACAGCACAGAAAAAGTTTCTATAGATGGTGCATCAATATTATTGAAACACAATACTACGATTATTAATACAACAACAGGGACAGATAATAGTCAAATAAATGGAACTACTGAAATTAACTATACCATAGAAAACTTGCAGAATACTTCTGTTAAATTTAATGAACAACCACATGTAAAAGAAAATGCTACTAGACGTCCCAATAATAAAGTTTCTATAATTCCCACTACAAGTACTCCTCATCATACTTGGGAGCTCGTAAATACATCAACTAATGAAAATGTAACTTTCAGTAAAAATTTACCTGAAAAGTATTTCAATGACACGTTACAAGCCATAATTACAAAAAATGACGCTGTTTTTCCCAATACGACTCCTAGATTTCCCAGCAAATTTTCTGTATTGCGAAATCTAACCGATATAATAAAGACATATTCAACTACCACTACAGAACCATTCCCAAAAGCAATATCCGGTGACGAACCTGAAGACCGTCAAGATATCGCAAAAGTTATAGGGTCTGTAGAAGTTGTATCTGATGAAGATTTAGAGACTACTACTCCCAGAGTAATTACACTGATGCCTGCAAAGTCTAATTTAGGGCTCAATCGACCTTTGAGGCCTAGACCTAAAATAAGAATTGAACCACAAGCCACACAAGAAAATTTTCGTAGTTTTTTTGGAAACGATAAACATGCTCAAAAAATGATTGAAGAACTTGGGACTGAAGATTACTTACAAGTTTACAATTTATCCGGAAGCATGCCGGAAGCCTCCGAAATCGTGACGGCAGCAACAAACATAGATAGTGACGTATATGATAGAAATGTTTTTTTAACTAACGTTAACCATTCTACTAGAATACCTAATAATATGGAACATATATCTAATAATAATAGACTTCCAAAAACAAGTGATGATCTGAATCATCCTGATAGTTTGACTAATAGTAACCTAAATGCAAATAAGACTAATATTCCAAAAGGTACGTATAGAGTGTCATACCATGTAACTGGAAGTGTTAGTACCAAGCAAGCAAATAAAACGCAAAATCTGCCAGCATATGAATTAGCTTTAGAACCAGAAGTTGTTTTGGAAATACCTATAAATCAATCAAATACACTTACAATAGATAAATTGAGACAGCTTGCTAGTCTTGCTACTATTTCAGATAATAATAACCATACTTTATTTCGCTCTCCGGGAGGAATAATTTCAACTAAAGCCATTCCATCCAGTTATACACTAAATCAAGCAGGATTTAAAATTTTAACAAAAACGTATAACAAATTACAACCTACGAAACAAGAAGAGAATACTTTCGATAAACCGGAGAAGACTTACAGTAAACCATTTCAAAATAAACCTCTAGAAGTAAACGACAATATAAAGGAATTTGAAACAGAAGGTAAATTTTAAAAACTTTCGATTTGTTAATTTAATCAATGGACTAAAATAATAATTTAAAAATTAAATTATTTTAGAATCGTGCAACAACGCCACATCATTCCGTTGCGCTAATAATGGCTGTCTTCCACTGACTTCTCGCTGCAACAGATTGCTAGACTGCCCCGAAGGTGAAGATGAGCTTGCCTGTTCTTGTGCAGATTATTTACGTGCCGAACATTCGCAAGCTAAAATATGCGATGGCGTTGTAGATTGTTGGGACTACTCTGACGAAAACAAATGTGGTAAGAATTCAATCTCTTTTAAGCAATAGCTTTAATATGATGATATTATTGTTCAATTGCATAATGTTAAATATATTAATTATTATTTCAGACTGGTGTGTAGATGGACAATATGTTTGCGCCAACGCCCGCCAATGTATTGATATGACCAGAGTTTGCGACGGTACCCCAGATTGTCCTCTAGGGGATGATGAAAAAAGTTGCGTTGCTCTCGCTGATGAAATAGATAACAATGAAGTTATACCTTACAATGAAGAAGGTAAGTTTATTCCGTGTCTCAATCCAGTTTAAACTAATTCGTGGGCACTCAATAACACTGCTTGTGTTATTGTTTATTTTATGTCACTTCAAATTGCTAATTTTGAGAGATAAAACTTTCAATACAATTTTTTTTTATGTTTTGTGATAAATGTATATTTCCAGGATTCGTGATGGTACGAAAACGTGGAGTTTGGGGTAGACTGTGTGTAGAAAGCTTCGATGACGTGGTCGCTCAGGCCCATAGCTCCTTAAAGCTACCAGATCTTGGACGAGCCGTATGTCGAGCTATGACATATGAGTAAGATAAAACGTTTTTCAAAATCCTGTTCGTCCGCGTCAGCGCTATTTAATGTCTAGAGAACAGATTGTTGAGTAGGGGAAAGTGACCGAAGCATGTATTACAATGCGTGGAACTTTTTAACCAAGGGTCCTTAATTCTGGAGTGAAGTGTATATGCAATGTCACAAACCAAATGTAATTAATTTTTAATCTCGGTTCACATGTACTCATAGTTACGATCAATAGTATGAGTAGTT
>DWEH01000830.1:0-10535 GCA_018245815.1 Apyrrothrix aesculapus
ACGTAAACGTAACTGGTGAAACGTGGGAGTATACTACACTCCTCTGCCTACCTCTCCGGGGATTACAGGCGTGATGTAACGTTACGTTAAGTTTATTCACTTTTGCAACGCTTTCAGTGACTGATATTAGCAATAATAAAAATTACAATTGTCATTACTTTACTTCATTAGGGTCATGTACAGTCCAGCCACTCATCGCTCTGACTAATACGTATTTGAGTGCTAACTATGAACGGACACTTCACGTAGTAAAGCCTTATAAACAGTACTTTAATTAGCCTATGTTTTTAACATTTATATTAAATTAGCATTATATTTTTACCACGTACTTGTTTACTTACAATGTTGCTAATAATAGGGGTTGTACAGATTTCAATTTGTTTACAATTGTTTTTACTAAAAGTATATTTAAGTTAATTTACAAGTAAATGTAGAAGAGAGCAACCAGGTGATGATTTTATCTTTACTCGTAATCTTTTTGTAAGATTGTGTTAAATTTTTTTTCAGATACTTTCGATTTACACGACTGTTCTGGAGTTCGACTTAACAGATATTTATTAGTAACTCCTCTCATTTTCATATGAGATAGAAATCAGTTGAACGTGGATCGTTGACAAGCCGCCGGCTGGAGGGGCGCCAGGCCAAAGTCTGCGGTTTTATATACGCATCGAATTCGGCGTCCAATGTGTACTCCGTTTTAATTTAGTCATTTTGGCACGTCCCGACGGAACTACGGATCATTTGTATCCAGAATACGATAACGTGATCCAAGGCGACGGCTAAATTACCAGACATCTCCTGATATTCACTTCTTCTTATGTCGTTTAGCTTCTTCTGTTTGTTTCGGAAAGTTATGAGATATTTTGCGACTACTTCATGAAGTTCCTTCATAAAGTACTTCATGAAGAAACTTCATGAAGTAGAACTTAGTAGAGTTGAAAACTAGAACTGATTTGAAGATCAAAACCAACGACATATAAAGATTAATGAATAATAAGAAAAGATCGTTAAAATATTGTATATTATGGAAATGAAGCAATTTTTAAGTATTATACGAGTTATTATTTATAGGAGTGACTGAAGTGTGGATAACTAAAATGCATGAAAATTGTAAATATGTAATTTTACCGCCTCGTTGGTCGGATGCAGCGATCGCACTTGCTTTTTTAAGTGCGACTGCTGATGGCGAGGTCCTGGATTCGATGCCCGGGTTGGATACTATTAAGTTTTTTTAATTTAAAATCCCTAGTAGTAGCTCGGAATCTGAATTTGTGCCCTATGTATGACAATAATTTCACTTCCTATTCCATTATGGGCCGTGTATTGTAACTGGTGAAACGTGGGAGTGTACTACACTCTTCTATCCATCTCTTCGGAGTTCGGGAGATACAGGCGTGATGTTACGTTTTTTTAATAAGGTACTTTTTAAAGCCAGAATAACGGCGATTGTCAGGTATAATGTTAGCAAAAATTATGCAGGTTCTTGTCGAATGATAAAGCCAAGAGAAGAAATAGAACAAAATATCAGAATCAAAATTATGTGATTAAATATTGAAAGATAATGTAAATTGTGCGTTTTATATCAACGTTTCTTTCCAAGTTTCCTTCTCTTGGCGCCGACATTTCCTTTCGAAATACTATTGGCATTCTCGTAATATTCAGAGCAGAACAGTAATACCATATTGAAATAAGTTTCTGGATTGGAAATATTTCCATTTAATTTTTTATTACATTTAAGTAATAAGTGTCTGATAGAAGTAATATTTTAAATATCATAAGCATTATAAACATTGTCAAGCACTGTAGACTTGCAATAAGTAAGTACTGTTACCATTTCTGCCGTTATGTTAAATCCCTTGTTTTTTTAATGTTAATTTCGAATTTCCTACATAATGTTACCCTATTAGCCTCATTATCGTTTACGATTTTGTTTTGGTTCTGAGGTCACATGCTTTTTACAAATATATACATATAGACACTCGGTCAAAAGCGCCATCTAGTACAACACAGACAAGACAGAGGCGAACACGTGTTTCTCCCTCTCTCTTTGCGTAACTATGACCATGTGGCGGAGTCGAGTCATCATTCATGAGTTTTGAGATTCTGAGTTGAGTCATCCCTCAGGTGTCGTGAATCAATGTGAGGGAGCGAACAGTGAACACAAGGGACATTCACATTTATGCTTTCGTCGGTGCAAGACGTCTTGCTGTCCGTGTGCTACGGGGCTTAGTCCGCTCAGTCATTTCGGATCGGTTATGCTGGTTAGCGAAACGCAGTCTGTGTTAAATGTACCAGCGAGTTATCTTTAGTAGCGATTAATAAAGCGCAACGTGATTACTGGATTAAGTCTTCAATTCCGATTTACACATCATTTTTTTTTAGTCTAGCAAATAGGCAAACGGGCCACCTGACGGCAATGGGTCACAGTCGCTTACGCATATTCGGCCAACTGCTTTTGCGGTTTACTAATTGTTTGCCCGCTTTAAAGAAGAGCTCTCTTTGCGCTTTTCTTGAAGAACGCCCTATCATAGTGCTCCGGGATAACTTTAGATGAAAGTAATATCGAACGGTGGAGGACCGCTAAGAGTTCAATTGATGTGGATCGAACCTCAATCTTCGGCGAGTGGTGCCGATTACAGAGCCGGTAGCACACGCAGAGTAAACCCATAATCCTTCGCAGACTTAAGTGCTCCAGCCATTCGGTAATCCTTAGAATGTTGAAAATTTGGATTGTTCGCTTTTTCATAGAGTCAAATGGGGTAAGTTGATATTCTAGTCCGGCTCAGAGACGGGAACAATACTCCATGTGAGGCTTACTTGCGCTTTACACAGCATCAGCAATTGTCTCGCACTGGAGTACTGTGTTGCTCCGTTTAGAACACTCAGCTTTTTGGCAGCTAATTTAGCTTTGATTTTCTTTCCAGGTGACTCCTGTACTGCACACAACTCGATATGTTAACAAATAGGATTCCGATACTTTCCCAATTGGTAAGTGCGGTTTCCTGAAACTTAGAAGCCATGACGTAAACCTGTGTCTTGTTAGGGTTACAATCAACTAGGTACAGTGGACTCCAATAACGAGACCCGCTCCATAGAATGCTCAACTTTAGATACAAGTTAAATTCTCTTTTCTTCCATAAGTGTTCCAAGGCACCTGCACTGCTTGTATAATATGCTTTCCCAGTACTATCATGTATATAAATATATATCTTTTATCTTCGTACAACACATGGATTAAATTTATTCACCACCATCATTAACATTTAGGTACACGTACCTAGCAACAAAGCCTGAGACAAATTCCATCTATATATATTTTTTTATAGTTACTTTAGTGACGTAATTAGTAGAACTGCATTAATACAGTAAAATTAAGTTGCAAAGTCTTGTACATTTGATGTAATTTGAAAGGTTAATTACCTTGAGGTCGTTATTGTCCCTTACAGACTCATAACTCCAGAATGAACTAATATAACTTAATTTTAAATTCAACTATTTATGAGAGAGAGGTTTTTAATTTAACTTTAATAACATTGACCTATTCATAAAAAAATCTTTTTCATTATGAGATGAAACCTGTGTGCCAGTGGAACAATACAAATAATGATGGCGATGGCGATGATGATGGCGATGGCGATGACGCCGATGATGGTGATGGCGACTATGCCAATGGCGATGGCTATGACGACGATGATGATGACGATGGTGATGACGATGGTGATGACGATGGTGATGACGATGGTCATGTCGATGGAAAGGACGACGATGACGACGATGACGGAAACTGTTATAAAAGTTTACTATTGTAAATTATACTTTGTGTATTAGTATTTCCTACATATTTTAAATGAAATCTTGTTGATTAAGTTTTGTTAAATTAAAAAAAAAAAACGTAACATCACGCCAGTAATCCCCGAAGAGGTAGGCAGAGAAGTGTAGTACATTCCCACGTTTCACCAGTTACGTGTACGTCCCAATATGGAATAGGTGGTGAGTCTATTGACATACACCGGGCACAAATCCAGACTCCGAGCCACTACTAGAAATTCTAATTTTTAGAAATATCCAACAGTACTCGACCCGGGATTTAAACCCAGGACCTCTCGATCGCCAGTTGCGCTTGCAACCAACACGACCAACGATGCAGTCAGTCAGTCATGGTCCAGACCAGAAAACTAAAATATCGAACATCAATAAATTTTATATAACAAAAACTAATATTTGCTTCCCGTTAAACAAGCAGATCGTAAGCGATCTGTAAAGCATAGTACTGCTAGTCGGCTCGGCTATATAGATGAGTGATGGTAGACTGCAAAGGATCATGAATTGCGGCAGTTCGTATCGTTAAAGCTAGCAGTTAGTTACGAGTAAACTAGACAAATGTCCTGAAGCAGTACAAAAGTTCTGACAAAATTGGTTGCTTCCCAAAAAAGTTGCAGCCACACAACGAAATGCTCCATATACCTGAAGAACAGAAGCAAGTTTTCTTACGAAGTTGCAAGAAAAGCTTTTCATGAAAACGTGCGATATTCGAAATTCTAACATTTTTACTTTTTAGGTCACCGTAAAAGACAAAGAAATCCGCGGAATCGTCTGACAGGAAAGCTCGGTGACACCTTTAAAATGAGTAAATGGCGTTCCATACATTTTATATTCCATTACATATATGCTGCACATAAACTCTACATTTTACACACTTTCTTGACACTGAGTAAAGTATCAAAAAGCATAAAAATATCTACTTATAAACTTAGTTCATAAGTATATCTTAACTTATTTTTCATATTATTCATTGAGGCTATAATAGACATATATCTTCATTCACACATACGTGTAAATTGCATACTAAACATTTTTTCGCTAAAAAATTGATTAAGTCCCCTTTGGGTTCCTTGTGTGGGTTGTTTTAATATCCGTACCGTAATTCTTATGCAAATATTCACCGCTCAGCACCAAGGCGTAACTCCACACGTTGTTTGTACACACTCCGAGCAAATTGCTTCTGTCCTCGAACACGTCGCGGAAAACCTATGTAAATCTGTTCTGTATCTCTCTTTTAGCTATTGACGCTCCAAAATTGCATGAAAAACGTGTACATTAGTGTTGAATTCAGTATACGACTGTTCTTAATACAGAGTGTTATAAAACATGCGTTTGATCATAAGTTACTAATAATTTCTTTTATATTTTCTCATCTATGCATATGATGATATTTCAATGACATCATATTGCCTAAAAAAGTAAGGGGATTGATCTCGTATCAACAATTTGTTTTCGGCACAGCGTATTGTTTTAAACTTATCAACTGTATTGCGATTTACATATTTATTAGGTTTATGTACCTATTCATTTATATGGACAATAAAATTTAATAGAAAACCAAAAATACCTGACGCATTAACGTGTTCATGCCTTATTTTTCTTATACTTACTCGTAATTATCAATTGCTCAATACCGAAACTGATAATTCCCCAGCTTTTTACTAGGGGAAACAAGTGTATTTTATAAATTTAATTTAGGAAACAAAGCAACGGATCACCTGATAGAACGTGATCACCGTATGGATATATAACTATAAAGCACTTTTCACTCCTTTGTTGAATCTTATGTCATAGCGCTCCGGAAATACCTTAGAAGGTAGTGCATTCCAAATCTTACATCCCCACGGTTAAAATGAGCGCGCGAACCTAATTGTGGAAGACCGCCACGAATCCAGTTGATGTGGGTGGACCCAAATTTTTTGCGAACGGCGGCGTAACATTTAATTTTTTTCGAGTTAAAATTAATGTCGTAATTTTATTCAAATTAATTCATTACGTCATAAAAATGAAGATAACAATGGAACTTCAATGTCACTGTTAAACTCTTAATTATTTTTAATTTAAAGCAGATTTTCCTATAATCAATTATCTAGTTAGAGTTTATTTAAATTATGTATGTACGTATTATGTATGTACAAAATGTTTAATCTTATCTCCTTAAACATGGCGACCATCTCCTTGAAATAAAGCCATTTTAAATAAACAAACAAATGCTTTTTAAGTAATATTTACATTATGGACTACCAATATATTACACTTTTTAATTTAACAATATAAATCGATAAATTTAATTACACAACATTCGTATTAATTGGATGAATAATTACAAATCATTACTGCACAAGCCTGTACATACACGGCTTCAATTATTAATACGTAAGGGTAATGTTAATTAAAAACCCGACGAGTTTTAATATCGCTTCAACCACGTACGAGCAATGTGCGTACACATATAGCTACTGGAATCGAATGTTGTATCAGAACCATGGAAATGCTAGAGAAGTTTGTACAAACTCAGAGCAAATTGTTTAGACACTCGAACACGTCGCGGGAAACCTATGTAAATCCATTTGTGTATACCACTTTTCGTGACAGAGTGTCTTTACATCGTACGATTTGTGAAACGCATGTTATGAACTTGACTGGTAGATATAAAAATCTAATTTATATCAGTGAAGTAACATTCTCTATAAACTAGGGCCTTAAATCTTCACAAACTAAAAGGAGACTCGTGTCTAACAATGTAACGATAAAGGTGTTGGCGATGATGATGAAGTCAATATTCAATTCACGGTGACATAACTAATACATTTGCGTCTGTAGATTTTGATTACAAATATTAACAAATATTATTTACAAATATAATTGTCAAATGAAAATCTCTTCAAGCAAAGGCTAAAAGGATTAAACTTAACTTGGATGTCACCATCTAGTAATTATATTCACCAAACTCAAACCTATCTGTAAATGATGTCAAAATAATCACGTTGCTAAACTTTGACAATTAATTAAAACGTTGACAGCATCATGCGGATGAACTTTCAACATTAATCGATACCTTCAATATCGATTAATGTTAATATAATCATGGCTCTAAGCGTCTGTCAATTTTCCGTTAAGGACATTACACCTGTGCATAAATACTTATATATGTAGTTATTGGTAGCTCATAAAGGTCATAAGTAACTAAGTACCTTTAAGGGTAGATATTTTTGGAATTAGGTTCTCTCTACCTACTCCGTAAGGGTCCTGGTGTGATGATGCAACAATAATAATAAGCGAGATAGTGTGCTTATAAATTTGCACACAATATTTCTCAATTAATTTATGCTGTTATGTTATCACAAAACAAACCCAAACTAAGATACGTATTAAAACCAGTACTAAATCAAGAGAAGCTTGTAAGAGTGTCAGTAACTAAGTACTTTTAAGAGTAGAGATTTTCGGTTTTCTCTTCCTACTCCATTAGGGTCCTAGCGTGATGATACAACAATAATAATACGCGAGATAGTATACTTACAAATTTACACACAAAATTTCTCAATTAATTTAAGTAATCATTTCATCACAAAACACACCCAAAATAACATACGTATTAAAACCAGTACAAAATTAAGAGTAGCTTGTCACATTTTAATGTATTACACACAAACACATTTTTCTAAAACACAGTTTTTTAAAGCCAAGACGGCATCGTTCGTTGGTCTAGATTAGAAACCACGACAGAATTCAATTGGCTCTCAGCTAGAAGAGTTCTTATTAGTCACTAACAGGAAATATACAACTAGGGGAATCAGTGAAGATGAAGACTTACATTGAATAATGGTTATGACTGAAAGAAACAAATTAACAACAAGTAAATTGTGTTCGTCTCGTGCAACACAGAATATTGCAAACTGCGTACGATACTGGTTAATTTTGAAGCTCTTTTGTTTTTAAAATTGTAAAAAGATTTTTATATTTTTCTAGAATAATTTGGAGAAAATTCAATTAACAACAAACTCCTAATGAAAGTACAAATGAAAGTAATAAGAAAGTTTTTAGTCCTATTGCTAATGTCCCAATTAACTTATAATAGAATACAATAAAAATTATATATTACATAATATAGTAAAATTAATAAAGACTTGATTGCTTTTAAATTTTAATATTAGTCAAGTTCTTTAAACACTATGCCAAGCAGGTAACGTCTTGACAGTATATAACGGTAGAACTATTAGAATCTCCAGAAACAATGGAAATTATAATTTATTGTTGCTATTGTTCAATCTATACCAGTTACTAGTAATGTCAAGTAACGAATAAAAGTTAAATTTAAGATACATAATCGCCGACCTTCTAGAATCCCGCCCACGATCAAACTCTTTTAACCGTTACACCGTCGAGGTACAAAATTCGAGCAGTTGATCATTCGACCAAAGTGCAACCAGTTCAAACACAAAGGAAAAATGCTTATACTGAGTTATTTCAATTTCAGGGTAAAGCAGAACAAAGCAAGCACATGACTAACTAGTCAGTACACGGAAGTACTATAAAAGAAAATCTAATTGACTCGACCTACTTCAACCTTTAACTTACGTTTCGCAAAATATTTAGCTTCTATTTACAATAAATTTCAAGCTTGGATTCCCTATCCTGTCTGCCCATTTGTCAGGTTTCGTCTTAAAAAAACACCTGATGCAAATGAACATCGAACTCAGTGGCGTGATATTATAGAGGCCTATATCCAACAGACGGGAACAGGTAGCTGATGATGATGCATACAAGGCGCTTTGAATGAAGTTTTTTATTTTGCAAATTTCACATTAAACGATTATTGTGGATAAATGAGAATATGTACAAATGTATGCAGCTCTCCGTGCTGTTTAAACACACACATGAAATTTTAAATAGGAAAAGATACCGGGGTTAAACTGCTCCGAATTAAGGCTCATCTCAGAGATATCATTGTCGTCATCGAAATGGAAGGCTGAATTCTAGTCCTCACACGATCACTACTTATGCTGCTATGATTTACACATATTATTGGTATTTGTGTAAATTTTCTCGAACTATCCAGTTCGTTGCTCGCGTTTCGTGAAGCACGTATCTATTGTGCACATTTCAATTGAGTGATTGCATTGTAAGAGCGCATTGTTAGCGGCCGCGAATGTAACTCTGTCTTCGTACTGTAAGAAAATTAATTTGTGTCGAGGTTGAACCATTGTTTAGCTTATTTGAACATATCTGTAAACGATAATTAAAAACTATAACAATCAACTAAACAATTGGGAATCAATCACAAAATTGCGTATTGAAAAGTCTGCTTAAATGCAGGTATTGTAGGACTCCCTCCGAGTAGATGGGTCAACGGTCTGCGAAAGACTGCAGGTTGAAGCTTTAAGCTACAAGCCGAAGACAGAACGCGATGACGTCTTATAAGAAAGGCCTATGTCCAGCAATAGACTGAGAGAGGTTGAAGACGATGATGATAATTCCAAAACTCCCGTCACTTTATTAACCGAAATGCAAAGTTTTTAGTTTTCTATAAAACAATATCTCACTACCTTATGCTATAGTCGATATTGTAAGACTGGTGGAAACATTAGAAGATCTTCAATAAGAGCCGAATACTACTATAATGTGTTCGAATACTAACTTACTATCTATTAATTCATCAGCAAATACATATGAATTTATCTAATAGCGTTAATTCATCAGCTAAGTACATATGAATTTATCTAATAGCGTTAATTCATCAGCTAAGTACATATGAATTGTACTAATAGCGTTAATTCATCAGCTAAGTACATATGAATTTATCTAATAGACATAGGTTTCATTATCTGATATTATATCTGGTTAAAACATAATATTACCACACGCATGTATCCCCGAAGAAGGCAGAATCGGGCAGCGGGGTGTAACACACCCTCTTTTACCTGTTATGTTATACGTCCTATAGAATAGGGGATGGAAACAGATGCCATACACCGGGCACAAATCTAAACTCCGAATTAACGGTTTAAAACAATTGCATAAAAATAATTTCATCAGCATACTCCAATAAAATTACGCGTAACTACGTACTTTTCAAACCGAAAGTATCGCGCCCTCGTTTAAATTCCAGCGATGCCCGCAGACATTTTCATAAAACAATACATTTAACCCCATTTAGCGTTACCCTTATTATTACGTCGTACATATTCAAAGTACATTTCCGCACTCAAGATTTGTTTACAATGAGTAAATATTATTTTGTTTCACTGAACACAAATGAAAGTTGGTTGTTGAATGAATAATCGGATGCGGACATACTGCATCTGCTCTTTCTGCCGCTAAACTGCTACAGTTGCTTTTGTATACTGGTTTTGTATACTGGTGACCTTACAATAGCATTATACACTTTTATTTAACTGGTAGACTAGGAGAAATTGCCGTTAAATTGATACGGCAAAGGGAAACTTTGTAAGGCAACCTGCTCACCTTTGAGTTGTTCATAATGTTCTCTAAGACGTGTGAAGTCTTTAACCCGAACTTGGGGAGCGTGGCAAACAATGGCCCTAATTTGTCACAAACCGAGACGAAATCCGTATCCAACAATGGAACGATAGAAGATGATAATGACAGTTTTATTATAGTAATTTATTAGGTAGAGTCGAAAAAGTTAGTAGTCTACCTTTTACAGATTTATGCAGCGCGTGTGAATGGCACAATGGCAAAAAGTAGACCAG